>OY986043.1:40350688-40583188 GCA_963920215.1 Nineta flava | reverse complement strand
TATTTTTTTATCCTGGCTGTTGTGGAATAAACACTTAACGCATTTTCTAACTTGGCTTACACAGATACTAGTTTCATGATCACCAGCATATATTAAACATTTCACCTGATTAGCATACTTTTTATGACTATGGTTCATTCTACCACAATTGTAGCAAATATTGACTTTTAAATCGTCGAAACTCGATAACACTGATGACCAGTACATCATTTGTTACCGGAATGCTTAATACTCATTTAAATATCCGACGAAACTTCAAAGATAATAGTTCGTTGGTTACTAGTCTGCTTCTATGGTGATCTTTCCATCCAATAAAGACGTGTTCCTGTTTGACATGTCCTCAAGTAATTCATCCTGTTGCATATCACTCTCTGCATTAATAATTTTGATTTTTGGTAGTTTTTTGCATTCTTGTTGCACAGAAAAATTGTTTCCCAATTTTTCACCTTAAATGAAAGTAGTTCGACGGACATCATCCTTATTCTTGCATTTAACTACAACCATGCCTGTTTTAGTAGTCTTTACAATGTTGATAAGAGCGCTGGTATCATTGGTTAATTTGTCTTTAACAAAGTAATAAGCTTACTGATTGTCACCATCCTTAGCTTTAATGATTACGCTTGGTACCACGTCAAAATTTTTATTATCACCGAACTGTGTTTTAACGACATCTGCATACGAGATATTTCTATATTGAGCCTCAGCATTCGTTTTGTGTACTAATTCCATAAGTAGTATATTTTTATCTTTTAATTCTTGGTTCAACTTTTAATTAAAGTTAAAGTTTTCCTTTTCATGTTGTTTCACTTTTAGTATAATTCTTCGCGCATTTTCGTCCAAGTTTGCGTAGTCATTTTCAGATGACAGATCATCATCGCGATGATCTGGCCATAAAATTAATAATTTACCCACGTAAAAACCTTTTTTGTATTTGTTGAAGTCGCCTTCATGGTCAACATTTTCGCAAATCATACAAACGACGATTTTTGGGACTTTTAGATTTGGGTGGAATTTTCAACTTTATCTGGTGGAACGTTAGTCTCTCCCATTATATGAAACTTTTTTTAATTTCTATTATATTAAACGTCCAATTGATAGATGATTGATGGTCTAATGTTACTTCTTATAATATTAATTTAAAAATACTTCCACGCAAGTTTCATAACTAAATGTTAATTTTATCGGGTCGGGGATATCGAATATAGCCCTACGTATATACACGTAGATGAAGCTAATTTTTTAGAGATACCCGAAAATAATATAGACGTGATAATACCTCATCAAAAAATTTAAAGATCAAGTTTGAATGACTTATAATTATCATAATTTATTAAAATAATGCTTTTAAGCGTTATATAATCATAGTCCATTCCGTATGATCACGTACATCTCATCGTGATCATTCGCATCGCGACTTCTGAACTAGCCGGTTGTGTGTTTTTAAATGTGCATCGTAAAATATTATATAACATTTTGTTTTTTATTATTTGAAAATATATTTTAATAATAATTTATTTTATGATTCTTTAATAATAAATTTCAATTAATTTTAGACAATAATTATAATAATTGTACTTAATAATATTTATTAGTATTTGCAAGTCTGGTTATTCAAAAATTTTATTATTGGCACTGTTTGTTTGTCGTGTTTACGTAATTCAACTGCACGCTTTATTAAAGATAATTATTTAGTATTAATTTTATCCGATCAAAAACATAAATGTAAAAAAGGGCCGAGTTTTCGGGGAGATACTTTTTATAATAGTTGCTCCTTAAAGGTGATGATATCCCAATTAAAGTGCCGAGCTATTTATAAAGTAAATAGCGAAAACTAAAATGTAAGAATGTAAGTGCAAACTAAATAGAAAAAAAAATTTGGTTGAAAAAAGTTCTTTCTTAGTATGTTTTTAAAATATTTGAATCAAAAGAAAACAAATTACTTGCCGCGATATAAAATTTTAAAAACATAATAAGGGAAAACTTACGAAATAAATTTTTTCAACCAATTTTTTTTTTTTTCATTTTACTTTGCACTTTCATTCTTACATTTTAGTTTTCGCTATTTACTTTATAAATAGCACGGCTCTTTAATTGGGATATCATCACTTTTTATGGAGCAAATATTATATGATGTATCTCCCCGAAAACTCGGCCCTTTTTTACATTTACGTTTGTGATCATTCTATTATGGATAATTATAATACAAATTCTAATTATAACCCTCTTGTTTATAATTCAAAAAACTAAATTGCAAGCGCACAAATTTTTCTAAAAATTGTTTGTTACCAATTTTAATATCTCTATTAATAATACTTTATATTTGACATTACGTGACTCTGGTGCTTCTATTCATGTTATTTCTCGTTCGGCGTTTAATCGTATTAAACGTGATCGTATTTTTTCTAAAACTATAGTAACAGTGGCTACTTCGATAATAGTATCTCTCCCTGGTTCAAATTCATTAAAATTATGTTTCAATAAAAAATCGTTAATCCATTTTAAAATAGAATCTTTATCATGGTCTTTTTGGTTTTATATTGCGGATAAGTTGCCCTTTGACTTTATTCTCGGTACTCCTTCGCTTCAAGCATGTCGTATGATTATTGACCTCGATAATTCTTTGATTTCTTTTGTTCATCATTCTAGCGTCATGATTCCGTTTTGTTGTAACAATACTACTAAAACTTTTAGTATTTCTATGTTATCTGAAATTAAAGCTATTTTGTCAGATAAACAACAACAAAAATTGGATGATGTTTTAAAGACATATCGTAAAGTTCTGTCATCTATTCCCGGTCGTGCTAAAAATTTCGAATATGGAAAAATGTTAAAGGATAACGAACCTGTTCGTCATCATCCGTACTATTTACCTAAAGATAAAACCATATTATTACAAGAGAATTTTCATGAGTTGGTTAAGAGAAATATTCTCGCCCCTATTGAGTCCCGAAAGGATTTTGACTTTGTGGTGATTTTCGTTGGCTTAGAGAAAAAATTCACTTTGATCTTCTTAATGGTATTAATATGAACTCTTTTATTAATTCTCTTACCAACGCTAAGTACTATACTACGCTCGATATGTCACAATCTTTTTATCAGATACCGTTAGCCGAACAATCTAAACACGTTACTGCTATTACTACTGCTTTTGGTCAGTACGCTTTTCAAGTTTGTCCATTCGGTATGGTCAATTCAGCTCAAGCTTTAAATCGATTTTTACTTTGTGAGTTCTCTGATCTTCGTAATACGTATGTCGCTATTTATTCGATGATGTAGTTATTCATAGTTCGGATCTCGATGAGCATATTTCTTATATTCAGTCTGTACTAGCTCGTTTCAAAAGGTTAGGCTTAACAAATAACCCGAAAAAAGCTTGCTTCTGTATGACTAGGTTATCTCTTCTGGGTCATCTTGTCACTGGTTCTGGCCTTCAGCCGGATCCTGCAAAATTTTTGGGTATCAAACAACTACCGGTGCCTAAAAATATTAAACAGGTACAAACTTTTTTGAGAATGGTCGCATTTTATGCTAAACCCAAATTTTGGAATTATTGCATCACCGTTGAATGGCTTAAAACTTAAAAACGTCAAATTTGTGTTCGGCGAAAAACAGGTCGAATCCTTCGAAACTTTAAAAAATGCTTTGTGTAACCGATTTTATGTTTCTTCGCCGTAACTAAACCGACTATCTTATGCACAGATGCTTCTACTGTCGGCATTGCTGGCATTCTTATGCAAGAATTCGATGATGGTAGACATCCCGTCGAATATTTTTCTAGAAGGTTAAAAGGTTAGGTGAAATAAAATAAAATAAATTGAATATAATTATTTTGTAACAAATGAACTTAAAATCCAACAAGACGAGCACAGGTCAAAATCTTTTGAATTAATGTTGTTTTCCATCCTAGAGTTGACCCATTATATACTGTGTTGGTTGTGACATCTGAAGTGACTAATATATATTAAAGATGATACTTTGGACTGTTGATGGTGATAATGAATATATTATATTTGATAAGTGATGGTTATAAGCGTATGGTTATGCATGATTCATAGATCATGTATGTAAACGAACAATATGAATCATGTTCATGACGAATATTATATATCTGATAAGGGATGGTTATAAACCATAATGTAGATCAACAATTATATTATGAATCATGTTCAAAGGTTTATTACTTTATGATATGAATGATTCAAATATTTGTATTTTTTTCTTATATGGGATACATAATTCCTCCCGACGCAGATTGAAATTATCCTTTTAATAGGAAATTTCAATTATATTTGATTAATGGGTTAGATGGTTTTATCAAGTTCTTGACTTCTTGAAGTTCTATCGTAGTTGCAAGGTTATTTGATTGTTGGCCCATTTGTACGATAACTCTGTTGCTGTTGGTACATCCATGTATTTTCCATGAAACCAGAATTGTTATTAATAGTAGTATAATGATAGTGACTAAATAATATTTCCAGTTCATATAATATAGATATGTTAAATTGTTTTCTGATTCGATGTCTTCTGTATTTTCCAATGTAGTATCATTCAATCCATGTGAATACCATTTCGTATGATTATTGGTGTAGTTTATTTTATTAAACAAAATTAATTCCGTTTCTGCTTCAGTATATTTTCTCACTGTCCCATACGTAATACCGAATAAATTCAATGTGCAAAATTCCAATTTAATGTAGAGTTTTCCATGTATATTAGTTAGGTTTTTATTACAGCTAGTTGAAATGTTTATTGGAGAATCGGTGTTGATGAGGAAATTATTATCAATTAATTCTGTTAATATACTATTTTGTTTT
This sequence comes from Nineta flava, assembly GCA_963920215.1. Lineage (NCBI taxonomy): Eukaryota > Metazoa > Arthropoda > Insecta > Neuroptera > Chrysopidae > Nineta > Nineta flava. The sequence goes on along the minus strand of OY986043.1, from coordinate 40,578,374 downwards.
ACTCTCATATATTGGCAATGACTTGGCTTATTTTCCAATATGTTGATTTCGCAGGAATTATTTTCAATTGGTTTGAGCAGAATAGGTTTTATAATGTAATCATGTTCTATTAATTGAAAGTCTGTACTTGTTATGAATGCAAAATAAGAAGGGTTGTAAAGGATGTGGTTTGAGTTGATGGTGATCATTTTACCGTTTTCGACTAGAGGATGGATTCGTATTAATTTAAATTCTAAATCGGTGAATACCGGTATTTGTATTGCAAATATGATTTTAGATTCATTAAAATATGCTTTGAGTTGCAACAATTGGTAGACATGTTCGACATTATATAATTTTATGTTTTTCTAAAGTAAGCATGATAGTTTGTATTTCTTGAATATTTAAAATATATCTGCGTATGATATGTAATTGGGCTAATTGAACGGATTCTATGATATTATTGAAATGGTTATCTAAACGAGCAATTTGGGTTTGAATAATATTTAACTTAATTATATTATCCAGTTCTTATGAGTCTAAGCTTTTTGTAATTGCTATTAGTCTAGTAATATCCTTATGCTGAGTTCAATGAATGATGTTGTTTACTGTTTTTTTGTAATATGTTATTATTATTTTGGAGAATTTCGATTTGTTTGTTTATTTCTTTAGCATCTTCGCTATCCATGTTACCGGTAATGAATTATACCGCAGACTACCGCAGACTACTAGTTTTATGATACAATTCTTTAGCTTGTGTGCTTAACTGTGTTATATGAATTTTGTGTAAAGACGTTTTTGCTATTAGTTACGAGGTGACGGAGAATGTTAGAGATATTCAAAGCGGTATTTAATAAAGGTTCGATTTCTACTATATACATTAAGTTATTATTATGGGAAGTTACTTTTGGGATTCCTAATGTTTATGCAAATAAACCGTGATTATTAGAAACGTCAGTTATTTCTATTCGTTGTCCGTTCGTCAAGGTTAATCTGAAATAAAACTATTTCTTTTTAATTTTTATTTTTGTTTTATGATATTTTTGGATTTTTTGTCTGTTGTTTGCTTTAATATGTTTATTGTGATTTTCTAGACATAACTCCTTCGAGTATTTTCCATTTAATTTATTTCGTCGATTTTCTTTTACAAAAACAGGTTGATTTATTGAAATGTCGGGTGGGTCTATACGTTTCTCTTTTATATTTTTCTTATTCAATAGTTCTGCTTGTTTGTCATTCTGGAATTTGATGAAGTTTTTGATAAATTGCAACTCCTCTATATGAATACGATTGTATTCAGTTATAGCATTTGCATTATTTGTTTTTAATGATATCAATTATTCATCACGGATTCCTCGTATTACCTCTGTAGGGGTTAATTTAATAGAACTGTGAATTGCGTTATTATATGCAGTGACCACCTGCTGTATTTGAGAATTTAATGTGAGTCGAGGGAATGTTTTCCTGGCTATCAATACGCCTTCAATCAGTGTTGAATGAAAACGTTCAACCGGAGAGTTTCCTGTTGAATTTCTAGCACAAGTGACATGGTTTTCTATATCATACAGGTTCAGGAAATTTTTGAAGTCAAATTCTGGCTTCAAATTCTGCACCTGGGTCATGTATCACCCTTTCGTGGTATACCGTGTAGATTTATAATTTCCAATAAGGCGTCTAATACGCATTTCGTGTTTATATCTTGTAGGATTTTGTCATTGACTTCAAAGTCTGCACCTTAATTTCCAATAAGGCGTCTAATACGCTTTTCGTGTTTCTATCTTGTAGGATTTTGTCTAAATGAAAAAGATCTATGTGTAAAATTTCGAATGGTCTGGTAGCTTGTTCTGTCGGGGTGTATTTTATCTTAGGTGGGTTTCTATCATATTTGTTAGTTTTACAAATTTCACAATTGTTAATAAACATCTGTATTTTACTTTTCATACTATCAAAATAGAATTCGCGTTTAAATGTTGGAAAGTTTCTTCTATACCTCGATGCAATGATTTTTTATGATATTTTGTCATGAGTTCGGTTTGTTCCAATTCAGTTTCTACATCTTTTAATATTTTACGCATCTGACTAATTTCATAGTTGTATTAAAATTTTTGACGTAACATTCTTGAAGTTTGTTGAATATATCATCCGAACAATACACGGCATTGACTTTTGAATTTGTTAATTCTTCTTTTAGTATTTTGAGGAGGGTGGATTCATCTTTGTTAACGATAGTAATCTTTATTCGATATTTCGTTTTAAACAAGTGTTTTGTTTTTCCTAGTGCTCATTTCGCCGAACTTGATAATTATTTGTCGGTCGAATTCATTCAAGGGGCGTTCTGATATGGGTATACCTGTTTGTAAATTTTCATCAGCGGAATGTTGTGTTGAAATAGAATCAATATTCATGATTTGAACACGAGATAGAGCGTCAGCATTAGTGTTTTGCTTACCGGGTTTATGGTCTATTTGGAAGTTGTAATCAAATAATTTGATTTTCCAACGGATTAATTTAGTATTAGGCTCCTTGAAAGAGAATACCCATTCAATGGTTTGTGGTCTGTAAGGATATTAAATTTTTGACCATACAAATATGGTCGAAACTGTTTATAGGCCCATACAATTGTAAAAAGTTCCTTTTCTATGGTAGAGTAATTGCACTCTGATTTGTTTAAAGTTCGTGAGGCATATGATATTGGTTTATCTGATCCAATTTTTCCTTGTGACAACACAGACCCTATAGCATAGTTACTAGCATCTGTAGTTAATATAAATGACTGTTCGAAATCAGGGTACTGTAAGATGGGGTCTCCTTTTAACAATGTCTTACACTTTTCAAATGCTTGGATATATTGTGGGTCATTATAATTAACAATTTTGTCCTTTTTTATTTGCCTTGTCATCGGTTTGGTGATTTTAGCTTAATCTTTGATAAATTTTCTATAGTATCCTATTAGTCCGATAAAAGATTTTATTTCCGTGAATGTTTTAGGTATAGGGAATTTGTCGATTGCTTCTATTGTTTTGGGTTCAGTCTTATCCCATTGGTTGTTACAATATGTCGAAGAAATTCTATTTCTTTTCTGAGAAACTCACATTTATCAAGTTGAGTTTTGAAATTGTGTTTTCTTAATTTGTTAAAGATTTTGGTAAGAACATCTATATGTTCTTTGAGAGAGGAACTGTATATAATAATGTCGTCCACGTAAACTAGTAAATTTTTACCTATGTATTCACGTAACATATTATCCATAACTGTCTGGAATGTAGCGGGTGCGTAAATATACATAATATGTCATAAATAAATAATAAATAAGTGTTAAAGATATAATTGATCTTTATTAAATTTATTTATGACATATTATGTATATTTATATGTAAATTATCAAAGTTGTTAACATTCAAAGCAACCGTGATAATAGAGAGAAGTTATAGTTGTTAAGCAACAGATAAAAATGATAAATAAAATTATAATAATAATTTAATGAAAATGCGATACCGCTACACGTTCTTTAGGCCAAAGGTCATTCGTGTAAATTCATAGTGACCTTGTTTCACCGAAAATGCCATTTTAGCTATATCCTCAGGTCTCATTTCAATTTGGTGAAATCCGGATGCTAAATCCAGTGCAGAAAAACAATTACACTTACCAAGTTTATCAAGGATATCCGTTATGTTCGGCATAGGGTATCTATCATCAATTGTTTTTTCGTTCAATTTACGATAGTCCGTGACTAAACGAAATTTCTGTTTTCCTGAGGCGTCTACTTTTTTATTAATGATAAAACAGGGTGCACTCCTCGGGGAGTTTGAGTGTCTAATGATAATTTTCTCTAATAATTCGTCTATTTGTTTTTGTATCCCTTATATCTGTGTAAATGGTAATCGGTAACCTTTTACATATACCGGTATGTCGTCTGTTAGTTTAATTTCATGTTTAACGTTCGAGGTGAAGGTCATTGGTCCTATATTACTCGGATCGTAGAATATGTCTCTATATCTAGCACATAAATTTATTCAGTAATTTTTTTCTTCACTATTTAGATGATTTATTCGTTAATTTTTTTTGGCGAATTCGAAATCGTAAGTGTCATCTGAGTTATTATTTATGTTATTTAAAACTTTATAATTATGAAGTTTTTCTGCGAGGAGGGGTTGATTAACTATTACTGTTTGCGGTTGGTTAGAATTATTTTGAATCATTACTGATGCATTATTATTTTCCGCTTTATATAAACCGTGAATTACTGAAACATTTCTATTCAAAAGGATTTGTTGAATGAATATGTCACTGTTTTTTATAGTTACCGGAAGTGTTACTTCTTTTTGTTCATTTGCTAAAAGATTGATTGTTACGAATTTGTGATTTTTTTTCTTTTTTAATTTGATCCTATTTTGGTTGAAAGAAATTATGTCGTTTTGACAATCGGTTATAACATTAAGCGATTTAAGGGTATTACTACCTATAATGGCGTTAAAATAAGTATGGAAATCAAAAACTAAAAATTCTATCGGTTGTGTATTATTAAATTCTGCAATGTAATCTACAATTATTTTTTGGGTAATTAAATGGGTTTGTAAGGCTGTAGTAACTTTTGCCTTAACTGGACATTTGATACTATTTAAGCAGTGTTTTGGTAATATAAAATTCGCATCGGCTCCCGTATCAATTAAAATTTTTAAGTTGTTAATAGTTATATATGGGAGAGTGCTTTCATTAATATTATTAAATTCTACGAAACCGGTCGTTTTGAGGCTTCTATCCTGAGCTATATATTGGTCGTAATATGCAGAGGGGTATTCATAATTATAGTCATTCTAGTAATGGTTCGTTAAATGAAATGTCGGTATCTAAATTGTTGTGATGTAATATTTGACGTGTATTACCACTAGATATATCCATGGGTGTTGGTTTATAATTATTAGTATTATTTATTAGTCTATGGTTCGTATGAGTATTTTGGGTATTTGTTGGTTGTAAATATTGTGAAAGTTGCGGTCTATCCACACGTTTCGGTTGTATGTTTGTGGTCAAAAATGTTGAGGTGTACAAAATGGATTTGGTTGGTTTGGTAAAAATTTAGCTGGTTGCAGATTAGCTCTATGTACAGGTAAATTTTTACTTTCAAAATTTAGTCTGACTTGATAATTGTTTGGGGTGTTGTTACCGGTGAAGCAAAATTACGTCTTGATAATTCTACTTTATGAGGCGGTTTGTATACCAGACTAGTTTTATGTATTGGTCTAGTTTCAGATATATACAAATTTCCTCTATTTCTTTCGTAGCATGATCTTTGCATGGCTAATTCATTAATACATAAGTCATAGGCTACTTTTAAAGTATTAGGTTTAGCAGCACGTATAGTAGCACTTAATTCGGGTTTAAGTCCCACCATAAATGATTCAAGTACAGTACTTAAATAGGAATCAATTTGTCCTCTGATGTAATCAGCTGAACGACCTTCTTTTTCAATTGGGTTTAGCAATAAATTTTGGTATTCATTTGCGTATGAATAATATTGTGTTATGTCCCTGTTTTCTTGTTTTAATGTGTTTATAACCGAAGTAATGTGTGCTTTCGCTCGTTTGTCTGAAAAATTTATTTTTACGCAAGTTTTAACCTCTTGCCAGGTATCAGGGTTACCCGCAGCTATAACAGCATGTCCAGTGTCTCCTATTAATTTTTCTTTAATAGATCCTATGAGGACAGGATGATTTTCATTAGGGCCACTGAGTACGTGGTCTCCCATTAGAATAAAGGAATTTAATTTTCCAGCACACCCATCATAGGTGGCCATATTTCTGATAATCTCCATTGGAGTTATTACAGTTGGTAAAGTCATGTTAGTTTTTAAATTATTAGGTATACTTAAATTTAATATACTCAATGAAGCGAGAGGTGCACTTGGCAATATTTGATTGCCGTCTGGTATTTTAATATTTTCTATAATTTGTGTTTAATTTTCTATTTCTGAATCGTGCGATATGATTTCGATTGTACTTTCTGATTCTGATAATGAGCTTTCAGGACCACTACGAACAATTCTCCGATTTTTGGGTAGGATATTCTTTCTTTTAAGGGATATAAATGATGGAATTTTAGGCATTTAGGATTACTTTTGCATACAGTAAAGTTTACTTACATGCATAACAGAATGTTGATCCACATCATATTTTTCAAACAGCGAATATCAAAACCAATTGTTGATACCACTAATTTCCTCTAAACCGCCGAAAACCAGTTTTCAAATTGAGTTGCTTCCAGTTACCAATTTTCCCAGTAATATACTCCAGTGACCAGCGATTTTTGTCCAGTAACCAGATAGTGTTGTCGACATAAAATAATTTATTTGTTTAGTAGGTTGCAATGTGCATTACAAAGACTTCAAAGCCACTTAGCGAATTTCTCCTATGTTTTAGTAGATTCACTAATTAACGCGTTATTTCTTTAAGAAAAAATTTTTTATAATTCTTTAAAAATATCCTATCGGCTCCGCCATTTATGTCCGTCGTCCCGAAGGTTTAGAAAAAAAATGAATTTATTTTCTAAACTTTACAAACACTTTTATTACAATAGTTAAATAACAATTTAATTTCACAAAGCACTATATAAAATAAAATAAAATAAATTGAATATAATTATTTTGTAACAAATGAACTTAAAATCCAACAAGACGAGCACAGGTCAAAATCTTTTGAATTAATGTTGTTTTCCATCCTAGAGTTGACCCATTATATACTGTGTTGGTTGTGACATCTGAAGTGACTAATATATATTAAAGATGATACTTTGGACTGTTGATGGTGATAATGAATATATTATATTTGATAAGTGATGGTTATAAGCGTAAGGTTATGCATGATTCATAGATCATGTATGTAAACGAACAATATGAATCATGTTCATGACGAATATTATATATCTGACAAGGGATGGTTATGACTCATAAACCATAATGTAGATCAACAATTATATTATGAATCATGATCAAAGGTTTATTACTTTATGATATGAATGATTCAAATATTTGTATTTTTTACTTATATGGGATCCAAATTCGCGCTCGTATTTTTGTTTACTGTTACTAAGCTATTTTTCATAGTATAACTGCTTGCGCGCGAAATAACTTTCGAGACTGAGCGGAGTAAATAAAAAAAATTGATTCACACTTCAAAACTACAAACTTTACTTTACAATAATATTTCAAATGCTTAGTACAACAAAGTAATACAACTGATATAAATATAACACTATGTATTAGCAAACAAAAATAGATGATATGATTATAAAAATATTCATTATATATGTTTTTATGAACGTTCTAGAATGATCAATAGTATTATTTATCGATAATGGAAAATTAATAAAGTATTCATTACATATGTTTTTATAAACCTTCTAGAATGTTCCATAATATTATTTAATGGAAAAATTATTTATTGTTTATAAAATATTGATAAGTTATATGTTACACTAATACAAATGTTAATGTTACAACTTATAATTCTTCCCGCATGAGAATGTTGTTGGTCTTCCAGGGAAGGCGACAACTCCTACATTTGGTTTAATGAGATGCTGTGATATTGGGTACTTCAGGATCATGTTGCTTTTGATGCAATGTTTTAATTCTGTATATGATATATGAGGATGTGATTATTAGAACAACTGTCCCTAAAAAAATACTAAAAGATAGACTTCATAGAATAGTTGTTTCTTAAAAAGTGATAATATGGAAGGAAGGACCGAGCTAATTACAAAAAAAATAGCTCTAGATTTCATATAATATTTGCTCTTTAAAAAGTGATGATATCCCAATAAAGAGCCGAGCTATTTACAAAATAAATAGCTCGGTAAACTATTAACTAAAAATATTAATGAGGGGTAAATTGATTCAATGTAAGAAAAAATTTGGTTTAAATCTATTTCGTAAGTTTTCCCTTACTAAGTTTTTAAAATTTAACAACGCGGCAAGTTATTTTTTCTGATGATTACAAATATTTTAAAACTTGCCGCGTTATAAAATTTTAAAAACATGCTAAGGGAAAACTTACGAAATAAATTTCAATCAAATTTTTTCTTACATTTAATCAATTCACCCCTCATTAATTTTTTTAGTTAATAGTTTACCGAGCTATTTGCTTTGTAAATAGCTCGGCTCTTTAATGGGATGTCATCACTTTTTAAAGAGCAACTTTTATATGAAGTCAAGAGCTATTTACTTTGTAAATAGCTCGGTCCTTACTCTCATATCATCACTTTTTAAGAAGATACTATTACATTAAGGATTTTCCCGAAAACTCGGCACTTTCTTACATTTATATTTTTGGTCGGATATCAATCCTTTTTGAAATGCTTAAATATACAAAGCCAAAGGCTTCGCACAAAACGCTTCGCGATACTTTACTCTTTTTAGATTCACATATACAAAGGAGACCGCTCCACGTTATATAACGTCAACTGGCTCTGCTCGCTTTTTGAAAGACTAAAACATCAATAAAGTATGGTTGTTATATAATAATGGTGGCAATGGGAAATCAAACCCTTTTCAAAAAATTCAAAATCGGTTCATAAATGACGGAGTTCTGAGGAAACACACATTAAAAATTGTCCTGAAATTTTTTTTTTATTAATAAAACTATTAAATGTGTAACACTTGGATGTTTATTGTACAGAATCTCATACATGTTAGGTATTGACCAATAGTATAATAGAAATGTCATAGACCAATGAGCGTGCAGTAATCGTATATCATGTAAAATCGATTTCAATATATGTATGTCACAACACTTAATAAATATACGAACACAAAATATAAAATATTTGCTAGAATTCATCACCTAATAATATACAAATTTGCTAGAATTCATTACCTAATCATTTTTGCTCAAACTCTAACGTATACAGAGATATTAAGGAATTTAATTTTCAATCTTAAACTGTCAATATTTCTGTAAATATAAGTGAAACAGAAAAAATGATGAGGAACAAAATTATAGTGAGACATAGTATCTACAACTTTAGTTCTTATAATTTTTTCGATTTTTCGAATATTAAGGGAGATATGTAGTTTTAAGGGAGATATTTTGTGTTTAAGCACCTAAAAAATGAGCCTATATTAAGCTGTAGTAATAGCACTGTAAATGAGAAGGCCAAATGTGTCCCTTAAATTCGGCCTTGCGCACTTCCGTGCTCTAGATAAAGCACTCTCTAGCGGTCACAATTTTAGTAGGATCAAAATGAAATTTCATATATGATTTTAGTTTTTGCATGGCCAATTTTATTAAAAAATGACATACGTCAAGGGGAAAGGGGGGAGGATAAAGAAAGAAGAAAACACAAAATATAAAATATCTCGCTTAATATTAGAACAATCGAAAAATGCGAAGGGAATAAAGTTGTAAGAAATCAAGTTTGCTACAATTCATAACCTTATTTTTTTTTGCTCAAACTCTAAAATAAATTTGAACAAATTTCTTTGTTAAAAAATTTTAACAATTAGTGTTGTATTCTCCCTTTTACGTATTCATAAGTATTGCATACAACCTAACGATTACAACGGACAAAATACAATTATACTGAATAAACAACCAATCAAAAAGGAGGCGGTACACATATCAACGAATCAGATGGATATATGCTTAATAATGCTATTTTAATTAAAACAAAAATTGAAAAAATTTTCATTTTTCCGATAAAAATTACCAGTTTTCGCAATTTTCCCGTCGGTTTGGGTACTATATCTACCTATATGCCAAATATAAACTTTACAGGATATCTGGAAGTAGCGTAGAATTATGATCATTATATCCCCAAGAGTTATGAGAAAAATGTAAAAATTTCCTTTTTTCCGATACAGATTTCCAGTTTTCGCAATTTTCCCATCGGTTTCGGAACTAGATTTACCTGTATGCCAAATATCAACTCTACAGGACATGTAGCTCTTTTCGTTCAAAAGATACAGCACCTAAAAAATGAGCATAAATTAAGATGTAGTAATAGCACTGTAGTGAAAAGTCCGAATGTGTCCCTTAAACTCGGCCTTGCGCACGACCGTGCACTAGATTATATTGAATCTTTTTCTATTTTAAATATAAACATATCGTTTTTATTGATTTTAGAAATTAGACAGTATGTCAATAAATCCTCCACACAGCCTGCCCCAGATAACAAATTAAACATTAGCTATAGCACTATTGTTGTTGAAGACGATGCGGATAATAAATTATTAAAATATGATGAAATTGTAATGGATCTCCGAAATAAACTCGTTCAGGTGCAAAATTCTAATAAGGAATGTGAACAGAAAATGGAGTTAGAAGGCACAATTAGAGAAAAAAATCCAACTATTGAATTTTTTGATAGTAAACTTGATTTTTATTAAAATAGTAAAGTAACTGTTAGTAGTGTAGGTTCCCAAACGGAGGATATTCGGGGCATTTGCGCATCTACGCCGTCTGAAATCAAGGAGTTGGAGGTTGTGGACTCATTCATGCAAACCGAAGTTGATGTAGTTAATGTATGTCTTCAGGTTAGTGTGTCTAATGACTGCATTAATGTAGAAACACAAACGGGACAAATTCAGCTGGTTAGTTAGTCTATTCAAAGTTTTGCTGAATCAAAACCGCTGGAGGTACCTATACAGATTGACATCTCTGTAGACAACAATGAAGGTAGTCCTAGTTCTAACGATATGCATAATAAAGGACTTATAAAAAGAGCAACGAAAAGTAATTTAGTCAACGCATGTAATGAGTCTTCATCACCAAATATAATGAATAAATTCAATGGTTCAAATACGACTGTTACCCCTCGCATTACACCGCGTGTATTAATTGAATCCGATCAAATTGGTAAGCAAATGTCTGTTTGTCTTGAGAATTGTTGCCTCACAACTTTTCCATTTCCTCATTCATAAAAAGTCATGATTCTCATGAAAATATTATAAAATGCGTGAAATCACAGATAAGTACTTTCACGAAATCGGATTACATAATTGTTATGCTTAGTTCGTATCATGCGGTTTCTAATAATGAAAATGATATTATTATCAAAAACTTAAAAGAAAATTTGCTAGAATTAATGAATTTCTCTAAAAATACAAATCTAATTCTGTCCACATTGCCTTTTAGAAAAAACATAAGCGACTTTAATAATAATATTTACATTATTAATCAGTTCATGGAAAATTAATTATTTAAACGCACCGATACACTAACATTATATACTAATTAAGTTTTAATTTTACACACTGACTACCATAAAAATGGCATAGATATTAATTATTGTGGTACACGGGGATTAACACGAGTAATTAGAAAATACAGCGCAAAAGAATTGAGCGATGATCGCACTCTCCCGGAAGTAAAAGTAAATATCGTTCAAAGAGTTCCTGACCAAAATAAAAACCAGTTTCCCTCAACTACTGGCTTTAGAAAAACTGTTCCAATTTCTAAAAGAGTAAAAAGGAATAAATTAAAAAACTTGCTGGACAAGCTTCTAAAAGTTCTAAAATAGGAAATTCCAGATTGCACTCTCAATCTATTATGCATCTAAATATTCGTAGCTTAAGAGCCAATCACATTCATTTAGAAAAATTTATTACGAATAAATTCGCTACACAGCCCAGATTTATCTGCTTAACAGAGCACTGGCTAAATGAGGTGGAACTTGAATTTCTATCAAATAAAGAATTATGATCCCGTAGGATACTTGTAGAAAATATTTTAAGAATGGCGGGTGTTTAATATTAGCTGCGAATAACATTGATGGTAAAATAAAAATAAAAAACGACCTGAATAATCTGAGCATTGAAAAAGTTTTTAAATGTACCGCAATTGAAGCCATGATTGATAGTAAATCAATTGTGCTGCTCTGTATTTATAGACCACCTAGTGGTGATATTGATACGTTTTTTAGTAGATTGGAACAGCTTGTAATATTATTAAAAGTGAAAAAAAAACACTTTGTGATTTGTGGGGATTTCAATATTAATCAATTTAGACGTTCATGATGAGAAAGTTAAAACTCTGTTTGATTTGTTAGCAACATTTGGCAGTAAATTGGCAATTACAGACAAGCCAACCAGAATAACCACGAACTCTTCTAGTTTGTTGGATAATTTTTTCGTCAATTTACCAAACTTCTCAGCGTATGTTGAAGACCGCGCATTTTCTGATCATGACGCTATTGTTTTGAAATTTAGTGCTATATAACCTCAATCATAAGACTGTAAAGTTATCAACAAACGTCATGTAACTCATGAAAATCTTGCCAAGCTCAAGCACCACTTGCAATCGGAAAACTGGAAGCTAGTCTTTGAAAGTAAAGACGTTACCAATAAATTTAATAGCTTTTTGAATATCTTCATGTACTACTATGACTTGACGTGTCCTTCCTCAAGTGATAGAGTTAGTAGCTACTCCAGATCTGAATGGACTACCCTTGGTATCATAAAATCATCCCAGAACTTGAGAGTAATTAACATTCGGAAAAAAAACGTCGAATAATATAAATTTTTTTAATTATGTAAAGCAATACAAAAAGATATACAAGAAGGTTATTACCATGGCAAAAAAAATTTCATTGACTAAAAAATTAAAGAAAACAAATAATAATCCTAAAGTTGTCTGGAACATCATTAAAACTGAAACTTCAAACAAACCCAAATGCATTAAAAACATAAGTGTCAATAATATTGAAATAAACGACCCTAAGTCTATTGTTGACACATTAAATGAGCATTCCATTAATTTAGGTTCGGTTATTAGTTCTGATAATAATGTCAAAAATATAATTCAAATCAAAAATTTCGAAAAAACTATTTTTGTTGACGAAACTAATACCCGTGAAATAGACCAAATTATTAAAAATATGAAATGCAAAGAGTCCATGGACTACTTGGGCGTTTCAAGTAACGTTTTAAAGTCAGTTTCAGAGAACTTATTGGCTCTTTTAGTCGAAATAGTCAATTGTATGTTGGGTGAGGGAATTTTTCCAGACGTGGTAAATTAGCAAGAGTAGTGCCCCTTCAAAAAAAGCTCAATAACATGGATGTCAGTAATTTTCGGCCAATATCTTGTTTACCGATCTTTAGCAAAATTTTAGAGAGAGTTATATTTGATAAAATTTCAAAGTTTCTTAATAAATTCAACATATTGATCCCTGATCAATATGGATATAGAGAAAATATCAGTACTACAAACGCAATTTTTGCCGTCACGGATCAAATTTTTACGAAAATAAATGTAGGCTTTAAAGTAGCTACTCTATTTCTTGATCTGTCTAAGGCCTTTGATCGTGTGAATCATAATTTACTCCTTTCTAAAATTTATGCATATGGCATTCGTGGTCAATGTTACAAACTCATTGAGACATATTTATCCAAAAGACCTCAGTTAGTTGAACTAAATATAAATACCTTCGTGAACTGGGCATACGAGTTCAACCAAAATTAAAACTAACTATAATTGTACCAAAATTGTACCTAATTGTACCACAAAAAGAAAAAATTGTACCTTCCAAATAACCCAAAAAATCGACCCCGAAAAAATGGGCCGCATACGACTTCGTCGGAAATTAATTGTGAATATGCCAAAAAATTGTACCAAAATTGTACCTAATTTTACTGCAAAAAGAAAAAAAATAACTTTTCAAACAACCTAGAAAAACGACTTCGAAAAATTTTGATGTCGAATTCATCACTTCTACAAGAAAAAAATATACAATATAACTACATGAAGTATTTGAACCAAAACTGTACCTGATTGTATTACAGAATAATAAAGTGAAACCTTGGAAATAACCCAGAAAATCGACCTCGAAAAATTGAGCCGCACACCATTTCGTCAGAAATTAAATTTTAATATGCCAAGATATTGTACCAAAATAGTACGTAATTGTACCGTAAACAAAAAATAATTAACTATTCAAACTACCTAGAAAATCGACTTCGAAAATTTTTGATGTCAGATTCATAAGTACATAAAATTCTGAGGCTATTATATTTGAAGTGAAATAATTGTACAACTATTGTGCATAACAAAAACCGCTAAAAACCGAAATTTAACTTACATATCTTATAAATAACTTCGAAAAAAGTGCCACTTCGAAAAATATTTTGTCAGTTTTACCTATTATTGGACCTTCTATAAAAATTTAACGTTGCCAAAATATTATGTTTGAAGAGTATTTTGACATACTATTCAAACCAAAAATTGTACCTCCTCGATAACGAAGAAATTAACCAAATAGACATATTTTTGGAGATTTGACCCTTTTGGGACGCATTTTGAGAAAATGTTTCTATGGCACCAGATAGCCTTTCACTAGAGGATTATGATTGCATGAAACAAAAAAATTGTACCTTTTAAATAAGAGAGAAAAATCAGTTTTTCTGTTTCGCCCATTTCGAACATTCCTAGTGAAAAACTGAAAATGTAAAAAAATTGCATCAAAATTGTACCCCGTATATCCGTAAACAGCAAAATAATATCTCTTCAAATAACGGAGATATTAAAGGTTGGATTTTTTACCTATTTCGGACCTGGCCAGAAAAAAAATTTTTTTACCAAAATATTCTGTTCGTGGAGTACTTCGGCATATCATGGTAAACAAAAATTGTACCTCTTGTATAAGGGCCGAAATTAACAAAATTGTACCAAAATGGACATAATTTTGAACATTTGAACCTTTTGGGACAATTTTTGGGTAAATGTTTCTTTGACACAAGATGACTTTTGACTAGAGGATAATGATTGCATGCAAGAAAAAAATTGTACCTTTTAAATAAAGGAGAAAAATCAGTTTTTCTGTTTCGCCCATTTCGGACACTCCTAGCGAAAAACTGAAAATGTAAAATAATTGTACCAAAATTGTACCTGGTAAATCCGCAAACAGTAAAAGAATATCTCTTCAAAAAAGAGAGATATTATAGGTTGTTTTTTTTACCCATTTCGGACCTGGCCAGAAAAAAATTTTTTTGACCAAAATATTCTGTCTATGGTACACTTTAGCCAGCCATATAAAACAAAAATTGTGCCTCTTGTATAAGGGGCGAAATTAACGAAATTGTACTAAAATAAACTAAATTTTGGATAATTGACCCTTTTGGGACACTTTTTGGGTAAATGTTTCTCTAGCATAAGATGACTTTTTACTAGAGGATAATGAATACATGAAAGACAAAAATTATACCTTTATAATAAGGGAGAAAAATCAGTTTTTCTGTTTCGCCCATTTCGAACATTCCTAGTGAAAAACTGAAAATGTAAAAAAATTGCATCAAAATTGTACCCCGTATATCCGTAAACAGCAAAATAATATCTCTTCAAATAACGGAGATATTAAAGGTTGGATTTTTTACCTATTTCGGACCTGGCCAGAAAAAAAATTTTTTTACCAAAATATTCTGTTCGTGGAGTACTTCGGCATATCATGGTAAACAAAAATTGTACCTCTTGTATAAGGGCCGAAATTAACAAAATTGTACCAAAATGGACATAATTTTGAACATTTGAACCTTTTGGGACAATTTTTGGGTAAATGTTTCTTTGACACAAGATGACTTTTGACTAGAGGATAATGATTGCATGCAAGAAAAAAATTGTACCTTTTAAATAAAGGAGAAAAATCAGTTTTTCTGTTTCGCCCATTTCGGACACTCCTAGCGAAAAACTGAAAATGTAAAATAATTGTACCAAAATTGTACCTGGTAAATCCGCAAACAGTAAAAGAATATCTCTTCAAAAAAGAGAGATATTATAGGTTGTTTTTTTTACCCATTTCGGACCTGGCCAGAAAAAAATTTTTTTGACCAAAATATTCTGTCTATGGTACACTTTAGCCAGCCATATAAAACAAAAATTGTGCCTCTTGTATAAGGGGCGAAATTAACGAAATTGTACTAAAATAAACTAAATTTTGGATAATTGACCCTTTTGGGACACTTTTTGGGTAAATGTTTCTCTAGCATAAGATGACTTTTTACTAGAGGATAATGAATACATGAAAGACAAAAATTATACCTTTATAATAAGGGAGAAAAATCAGTTTTTCTGTTTCGCCCATTTCGGGCACTCCTAGCGAAAAACTGAAAATGTAAAATATTTGTACCAAAATTGTACTCCGTATATCCGCAAGCAGCAAAAGAATATCTCTTCAAATAAGGGAGATATTTATGGTTGTTTTTTTTACCCATTTCGGACCAAGCCAGAAAAAAAAATTTTTGACAAAAAAATTCTGTTCATGGAGTACTTTGGCATGTCATGATTAACAAAAATTGTACCTCTTGTATAAGGGGTGAAATTAACGAAAATGTACCAAAAAAAACTATATTTTGGAAATTTGACCCTTTTGGGACAATTTTTGGGTAAATGTATTTCTGGCATTAGATGACCTTTTACTAGAGGATAATGATTGGATAAAAGACAAAAATTGTACGTTTTAAAAAAGGGAGAAAAATCACTTTTTCTGTTTCGCCCATTTCGGACAATCCTAGCGAAAAACTGAAAATATAAAATAATTGTACCAAAATTGTACCCTGTATATCCGCAAGTAGCAAAAGAATATCTCTTCAAATAAGGGAGATATTAAAGGTTGTTTTATTTACCCATTTCGGACCTGGCCAGAAAAAAACTTTTTTGACCAAAATATTCTGTTCTTGGAGTACTTTGGCATGTCATGATTAACAAAAATTGTACCTCTTGTATAAGGGGTGAAATTATCGAAAATGTACCAAAAAAAACTATATTTTGGAAATTTGACCCTTTTGGGACAATTTTTGGGTATAAATGTATCCCTGGCATTAGATGACCTTTTACTGGAGGATGATGATTGCATGAAAGACAAAAATTGTACCTTCTAAATAAGGGAGAAAAATCAGTTTTTCTGTTTCGCCCATTTCGGACACTCTTAGCAAAAAACTGAAAATGTAAAATAATTTTACCAAAATTGTACCCCGTAAATCCGCAAGCAGCAAAAGAATATCTTTTCAAATAAGGGAGATATTAAAGGTTGGTTTTTTAAACCATTTCGGATCAGGCCAGAAAAAAAATTTTTGTTTAAATGGTGCACTTTATTTAATATGGCCCAAAATTGTAACTACATTGCACCTCGGATATATAACAGAAAAAATTTAGCTCTTCAAACACATGAGAAATTTCTTCTTTTTTTTATAATGTTTTTGGACACACTTGGATATAGTTTACGCATTTATTTTCGTTTACTGCATTTTTATTATGAATTGCCGGTCTTGCAAGTAAAAAAATTCACTAAAATGGTTGTCGGTCAATCATCTTAAATTGTGCTATATGATTGCATTGTCCTTATTCCAGAAATTTCCGTTCCAATTATAACCAAAAATCTGTCTTCAAAATATCTAATAATTTTCCCCAAAGTAGTTTGTTACAATAATTTGAGATTCTTGGAAATTTCTTACATACTTTAATATACAATAAAAAATGATGCGTGTCGTACACTTCTAAACTTAGGGTTCCGTAGTATGTACTAGGTATAGCAATCAGTAATTTTACTACCCAGAATTTATAATTATTCATAAATACATTTATATTTTATTTCAAATATTATTACCAATCCGACCAAAAACATAAATGTAAGAAAGGGCCGAGTTTTCGGGAAAATCCTTAATGTAATAGTTCCTTCTTAAAAAGTGATGATATGAGAGTAAGGACCGAGCTATTTACAAAGTAAATAGCTCTAGAATTCATATAATAGTTGCTTCTTAAAAAGTGATAATATGGAAGAAAGGACCGAGCTATTTACAAAGTAAATAGCTCTAGACTTCAGATAATAGTTGCTCTTTGAAAAGTGATGATATCCCATTAAAGAGCCGAGCTATTTACAAAGTAAATAGCTCGGTAAACTATTAACTAAAAAAAATAATGAGGGGTAAATTGATTAAATGTAAGAAAAAATTTGGTTTAAATTTATTTCATAAGTTTTCCCTTAGTATGTTTTTAAAATTTTATATAACGCGGCAAGTTATTTTTTCTGATTTCAAATATTTTAAAATTTGCCGCGTTATAAAATTTTAAAAACATACTAAGGGAAAACTTACGACATAAATTTCAACCAAATTTTTTCTTACACTTAATTAATTTACCCCTCATTTATTTTTTAAATAAATAGTTTACCGAGCTGTTTAGCTTGTAAATAGCTCGAAACTTTATGGGATATCATCACTTTTTAAGGACCAGCTATTATTTGAAGTCTAGAGCTATTTACTTTATTAATAGCTCGGTCTTTTCTCGTATATCATCACTTTTTAAGGAGCAACTATTATATGAAGTCTGGATCCATTTACTTTGTAAATAGCTCGGTTCTTTATCCCATATCATCACTTATTAAGAAGCAACTATTTTATTAAGATTTTTTCGAAAACTTACCTTTCTTACAAACGGAAAATTTAACAACTTTAATTGTAATTAAAATAACATATAAAGCATATATCGATCTGATTTGTTGACAAGGTTACCGCCTCCTTTTTGATTAGAGAGACATTTAGTATTTAAATAAAAATTGCTAGTTTAATATATCAGTATGTTTTAATACTCCAAATAGAAAACATTGATTGTTTTATTGTATTGTTACAATGTAACTTTTTTTAAGTAAACAAGTTGTTTAAAAATAAACAAGTTTATTTTCAATTAGCAATTCGTAATGATGAAGAATTAAATAAATTGTTATCTGGTGTAACAATTGCTCAAGGCGGTATATTACCTAATATTCAAGCAGTGTTATTGCCAAAGAAAACTGAAAAGAAAGCATAAATTTTATACATTGGATTATTGATAATAATATTCATCGATCATATATCATAGGCCTTTTATTAAAACGCCACAAATTAATGTGAAATAAGAGTGATATATTTTTTATTAAAATAACTATATAAAATTTAGTATATATAAGATGTTACTTGATTTGTTTCGATTATGACTTCTAAACTAATCGTTTATTACAGACAATTGATTATCAACGTAAGAGTCTTTGAAGAAATGACTTGACCCGTTGGCTCCACTTCACAAAAAAAAATTCGTTACGCAGGAGCTGCGTCAACTTAGCGAATTTCCTTGGAATACATAAATCACTTTCTAGCGGTCATATTTTTAGTCTGATCAAAATGCCTTAGGCAGTTTAAGGGGTGTTTTTCCCATTTTCGGAGGTTTGCGTTATAGGTAATGAAAGTGTTCTGTTAACTTGACTTTATTTCGGGTCGATTGGTGAAAATTCCATCATTTCATCATATATAGAACTGAAAAACGTAATTTTGGGGGGTGTTTTTTCGATTTTTCGGGAGTTTGCAATAAAAAATATTAAGTTTTTCGAAATAACTTCCTAATTTATAGCTATTAAGCGTCGATTGCAAAAAACTGCATCTTGTTGTATGTATAGAACAAAAAGGTTGGTTTTGGGGGTGTTTTTACCAAGTTGGAAGGGTTGTGATGGAAAAAAACCGATCTTTCTATCATGAATAGAAGTAAAAAGGTCAGTTTTCGGGATGTTTTTCCCATTTTCGGTGTGGTTGCGATGTAGGTAATGAAATTTTTCAAAATATTCTGTTAATTTTGACGTTATTTCGGGTTGATTAGTGAAAATTCAATCTTTATAGCATTTATAGAACAGAAAAACGTAATTTTGGAGGATGTTTTTCCAATTTTCCGAGGGGTTGCACTGAAAAAATTGAAGTTTACTGATTTTTCTCGTCAGTTTGAAGCAATTTCACGTCGAATACAAAAAACCGCATCATTCTAGCATAAGGGCTTGGTTATAAGGGCTTTAAAAAATTTTTGCGGGCGAAGCTGCAACGGGCAATGCTAGTAATAAATAATAATTGATCAATGTAAAATAAAATAAAAATGTTAAAAAATAAATAAAATGAGAATATAAATTAATGTTTTACAAAGTTACAATAAAAAGCGTATATAAAAATTAAAATAAATTCACACAGTGTTGGGCTCCCATCCAAAAACTAATTGTAAAAATATGTGCTTAACTTTTAAAATAAACACATACTGCTGTATTCAAATTGCAATGTCTATTTCTATATGGTATAAAAATTAATAGTTATATATGATATATATCGATTTCTACATGGTAGTTTGCGATGACATAGTTAATTAAACCAAAAAAATGTTAAATTTTCCACTTTTCCGATACAAATTTCCAGTTTTCGCAATTTTCCCGTCGGTTTGGGTACTACAGCTATCTACATGCCAAATATCAACTTTACAGCATATCTGGAAGTATCGTAGAATATTGATCTATTAGTTACCAAGAATTGTAGGCGTTCCCGCGAATTTTGCGTTTTTGAAGTGAAATAACTTTTTAACGGTCAATTCGTTAACGTTGATTGAAAAAACTGTTTCTTATAATTCCGTAAAGTATCTATATTTGAAATATCAACACTGTAGGTCTTTTCGTTCAAAAGATACAGCACCTAAAAAATGACGCTAAATTAAGGTGTAGTAATAGCATTGTAGTGAAAAGTCCGAATGTCTCCCTTAAATCTCGGCCTTACGCACTACCGTGCTCTAGATATGACGGGAGTTTGGTGGATGAGGTCAGTTCCTTGCAGATGAGCTCATAACGGCCTAATATTATTATATTATTATAATTTTTTTTATGCGCAATGAATTAATATCTGTCAACCTAGCACAACAACTTTTCAAATCAAGTCGAAAAAAAAGTCGCTATGTAGGTACAGTTTTGGGCCATATTAAATAAAGTGCACCATATAAACAAAATTTTTTTTTCTGGCCTGATCCGAAATGGTTAAAAAAACCAACCTTTAATATCTTCCTAATTTGAAGAGATATTCTTTTGCTGCTTGTGGATTTACGGGGAACAATTTTGGTACAATTATTTTACATTTTCAGTTTTTTGCTAAGAGTGTCCGAAATGGGCGAAACAGAAAAACTGATTTTTCTCCCTTATTTAAAAGGTACAATTTTTGTCTTTCATGCAATCATTATACTCTAGTAAAAGGTCATCTAATGCCAGAGATACATTTACCCAAAAATTGTCCCAAAAGGGTCAAATTTCCAAAATATAGTTTTTTTGGTACATTTTCGATAATTTCACCCCTTATACAAGAGGTACAACTTTTGTTAATCATGACATGCCAAAGTACTCCAAGAGCAGAATATAGTGGTCAAAAATGTTTTTTTCTGGTCAGGTCCGAAATGGGTAAAAAAACAACCTTTAATATCTCCCTTATTTGAAGAGATATTCTTTTGCTGCTTGCGGATATACGAGGTACAGTTTTGGTACAATTATTTTATATTTTCAGTTTTTCGTAGGATTGTCCGAAATGGGCGAAACAGAAAAACTGATTTTTCTCCCTTTTTTAAAAGGTACAATTTTTGTCTTTCATGCAATGGTTATCCTCTAGTTAAAGGTCATCTAATGCCAGAGATACATCTACCCAAAAATTGTCCCAAAAGGGTCAAATTTCCAAAATATAGTTTTTTTTTGGTACATTTTCGTTAATTTCACCCCTTATACAAGAGGTACAATTTTTGTTAATCATGACATGCCAAAGTACTCCATGAACAGAATTTTTTTGTCAAAAATTTTTTTTTCTGGCTTGGTCCGAATTGGGTAAAAAAAACAACCATAAATATCTCCCTTATTTGAAGAGATATTCTTTTGCTGCTTGCGGATATACGGAGTACAATTTTGGTACAATTATTTTACTTTTTCAGTTTTTCGCTAGGAGTGTCCGAAATGGGCGAAACAGAAAAACTGATTTTTCTCCCTTATTATAAAGGTATAATTTTTGTCTTTCATGTATTCATTATCCTCTAGTAAAAAGTCATCTTATGCTAGAGAAACATTTACCCAAAAAGTGTCCCAAAAGGGTCAATTATCCAAAATTTAGTTTATTTTAGTACAATTTCGTTAATTTCGCCCCTTATACAAGAGGTACAATTTTTGTTTTCTATGGCTGGCTAAAGTTAACCATGGACAGAATATTTTGGTCAAAAAAATTTTTTTCTGGCCAGGTCCGAAATGGGTAAAAAAAAACAACCTATAATATATCTCTCTTTTTTGAAGAGATATACTTTTACTGTTTGCGGATTTACCAGGTACAATTTTGGTACAATTATTTTAAAGGGCGAAACAGAAAAACTGATTTTTCTCCTTTATTTAAAAGGTACAATTTTTTTCTTGCATGCAATCATTATCCTCTAGTCAAAAGTCATCTTGTGTCAAAGAAACATTTACCCAAAAATTGTCCCAAAAGGTTCAAATGTTCAAAATTATGTCCATTTTGGTACAATTTTGTTAATTTCGGCCCTTATACAAGAGGTACAATTTTTGTTAACCATGATATGCCGAAGTACTCCACGAACAGAATATTTTGGTAAAAAAATTTTTTTTCTGGCCAGGTCCGAAATAGGTAAAAAATCCAACCTTTAATATCTCCGTTATTTGAAGAGATATTATTTTGCTGTTTACTGATATACGGGGTACAATTTTGATACAATTTTTTTACTTTTTCAGTTTTTCACTAGGAATGTTCGAAATGGGCGAAACAGAAAAACTGATTTTTCTCTCTTATTTAAAAGGTACAATTTTTTTGTTTCATGCAATCATAATCCTCTAGTGAAAGGCTATCTGGTGCCATAGAAACATTTTCTCAAAATGCGTCCCAAAAGGGTCAAATCTCCAAAAATATGTCTATTTGGTTAATTTCTTCGTTATCGAGGAGGTACAATTTTTGGTTTGAATAGTATGTCAAAATACTCTTCAAACATAATATTTTGGCAACGTTAAATTTTTATAGAAGGTCCAATAATAGGTAAAACTGACAAAATATTTTTCGAAGTGGCACTTTTTTCGAAGTTATTTATAAGATATGTAAGTTAAATTTCGGTTTTTAGCGGTTTTTGTTATGTACAATAGTTGTACAATTATTTCACTTCAAATATAATAGCCTCAGAATTTTATGTACTTATGAATCTGACATCAAAAATTTTCGAAGTCGATTTTCTAGGTAGTTTGAATAGTTAATTATTTTTTTTTACGGTACATTTACGTTCTATTTTGGTACAATTTCTTGGCATATTAAAATTTAATTTCTGACGAAATGGTGTGCGGCTCAATTTTTCGAGGTCGATTTTCTGGGTTATTTCCAAGGTTTCATTTTATGATTCTGTAATACAATCAGGTACAGTTTTGGTTCAAATATTTCATGTAGTTATATTGTATATTTTTTTCATGTAGAAGTAATGAATTCGACATCAAAAATTTTCGAAGTCGTTTATCTAGGTTATTTGAAAACTTATTTTTTTTCTTTTTGCGGTAAAATTAGGTACAATTTTGGTACAATTTTTTGGCATATTCAAATTTAATTTCCGACGAAGTCGTATGCGTCCCATTTTTTCGGGGTCGATTTTTTGGGTTATTTGGAAGGTACAATTTTTTCTTTTTGTGGTACAATTAGGTACAATTTTGGTACAATTTTTTCATATAGTTAGTTTTAATTTTGGTTGAACTCGTATGCCCAGTTCACGGAGGTAATATAAATGGAAATACTTTCAAGTCACAGTGGAGGGCTGTCAGGTCTGGAGTCCCACAAGGGTCTATTCTTGGCCCTTTGCTTAATACGCAAAGTTGTACTCTTTGCCGATAATACGACCATCATTGTCTCACACAAAGATACAGATGAGCTTATAAAAACCATTAACAATATCATGGAAGTAATGGAAAGCTGGTGCCACGTAAACGATTTGCTTTTAAATCACAACAAAACAGCCATTATGTTCTTTGGTAGTGGTGTCTCTATCCGTACACTTTATCTTTCTGTAAATAACTCGACATTTTTAGGAATTGAAATGGATACAGGATTGAATTGGAAAACTCATATTGATACCCTATGTGTTAAATTAGGTAGAGCTTGCTATCAATTAAGAGCTTTGAGAGCAAGGGTTGATTTCAAGACCTTACTGTCAGTTTATTATGCTAATTTTGTTTCAGTTATGACATATGGCATAATAATATGGGGTGCATCAGTGAATGCCTCGAAAATTTTTAAATTCAAAAAAGAGCCATACGAATTGTCTTCAATTTAAAAAAAACTGACAGTTGCAAAAGCTTTTTTCAGAATAACAAAATACTGACGTTTTATTCTCATTTTATTTTAGAAATCTTTAAATTTTTTATCAAAAAAATAGAAATGTTTTTGTGATCAATAAAAATCAGGGTAATCGTTATATGATTCGTAATCCATTTGAATATGTGCATCCTGGGTGTAAATATTCATTTATAGAAAAAAACTCACGGTATCTCGCAATTCTTTTTTATAATAGAATCGGTAAAGGGTCAACTGTTGGTGACATTATGAGAGATAAGAGAATGACTTTAATCAATGCAGCTCGAATGTATATGCAACAACAGTGTTTCTATTCACTAGAGGAAGGACTAAAAAGTAACTTCTAGTTTTTTTTCTTTTGACACTTTTCGTGTGTAGTTTTTATCACCAGAATACGATATTAAATTATAAATGACTGCAACTGGTACACAATACTATTATTTCAAACTTCTTTTAAGCCTTTTGACTTATGTGTATACATATTTTGATATTTTGATTGTTTTAAATCATTTAGCTGTAAGTCTTAGACTTATATTTTATTTCATTGACATTGTACTATATATGTTTAAACTTCAGTTTTAAAAATTTGACATCTTAATTTTTTTTAAAATCATTTGATTATAAGTCATTGGCTTATATTTAACATTTTGACCATACTGTCAAAGTACACACAGTACTATTATTTTAAAAACTTTTTGTATGTGTGTTATTTTTATTACACTTGACTGTACTGTTAATACAGTACTACTATTTATTATGTAATTTCATTAACTTGTTTATGGGACGATGAAATTTTTCAATTTGGATCAATTTTATTGAAACCAACAACAGAGAGCTTATATCTCTATTTTAATTTATTTATCTTATTTTATTTTATTTATTGATTTACTGATCTATCTAATTTTACTTGCTGTTCCGTTTGTGGTTTTTTCATGGTTTTTACATAAACTTTTAAACATATGATTGTATGTTGGAACAGCCCCTAAAGTCGGTCATGAACGCAAATTATTGCTTTTTCCATTCGTGTTTATACAGGTATGGGAAGCGTAATCCCTTACATTAAATTTTTTTTTCTCTTTTTGTTTTTTTGACGCATTCAATACAATTGTAAATTGTTTATTTTGAATAAAGATTATTATTATTATTGTATGAGATTAAATTTAAAAAAACAAAAAAATTAAAGATTTTGCAAAAGCGCCGGTCAGATTCGTTCTTACAACCTTATGTACATTCCAGAGACATTACCGTTCGACTAACAGTCTATTATTTTGACAACCAAAATTCTTAATAACTTTCCTCATATAGATGTGTACATTAATTACTTAAAGCGCTTATGTAATACGTGTCAGTGAGTATTAAATTAAAATCAATTAAACCAAACTTTTCTTTTATTTCCACAAACTACACACGGAGGTTTAAGTTTTACAACCTTAATTTAATTTTAAGGTTCTTGTACGAAAATCACATGCTAATTTTATTTTTAATTATTAGTTATATTCAATATTTGTTTTATTATTTTTTAAGAGCCACTAAATACACGTTTATACACCTCTACAACAAACAAACATATATAATATGTAAAAGGTTTTGCACCTGAAGATATGATATTAATTTATTCATAAACCTTAATTGAGCTGATGGCGATGTGAAACGATCCGATAAAGGGCTGAAAGCTTTTCCCGTAATAAGACCGTACAACCATTCCAGGTCAAAGCAAATATGAAAAAGAGTGTGAATTTGATTTATTCTTCCATAAGGTAAATTGTAAATTTGTAGTTATTTCATAAATTTCAGACAGTTGATTCATCAAGCTCGAACCAAAGAAGGACGAAAATAGTAGTAATACAACATCTGACATAATAATAATGGGGTTTAACCTCCGTTTTTGAGACAAAACGATCTATAACAGAAGCCACCCACATCATTATTTTTCAACCTTTATTAATTTTTACTTTACATTTTTATGATGTGAGTGGAGGATCAGGAATTCGTATGCAGGCTAGGAATTGGTAGGTTGTGTTGCTACAGCCGTCTTTGTTAAGAACTATACCGATATTCATCTGAAGTTCGTGAAGGGAAACTGCAGAAAACCTTCACAAGCATAGCTGGTTACTTCTTTCTAGTTAATACGCCGACAGTTTAGTCAATCAACCGCCCCATTAATTAACTTTTTTTTAATTGGCAAGCTGCCGGTGTCGGGATTCGAACCCATAACCTCCCAGTTCCAAGTAGAGATAACGCCTTAACAAGCGCGACTACTTGGCTGGTTACATCTGACAAAAAGAAAACGAAAAATTTATCATTTAGCATAAATTTGTTTGTGAAAAATATATCGTAAGTATTAATTGATTTATTAACTAGCCCCAATCTCCAAAGACAGCATAATAATAATAATTATTGCGTTTCAACGCGAAGCATTACTTATGGTGAAGCGCTTCTAAACGCAAAGCGTTACTTAACACGATGCGTATCTAAACGCGAAACGTTACTGAATTCAAAGCATTAGTTACGAGAAACGATTTAAACGCGAAGCGTTGGTCAACGGCATTTTATGTAACCCGAACCTTTGTATAAAGCGAAGTGTTACATTACGCAAAGCATCGCACGTGGAGCGTTTCATCAGGCGAAGAGTAACTAAACGCGCAGCATAAGTAAACACGGCGCATTACATAGCGCGTAGTATAACATAACGCACAATTATGTGAAAATAATTATTTTCTGTTTATAATATCGAAGTAGTATGTGTTTGCTTTATTTATTTATTTGTAATATTAAATTATCCGATCAAAAACATAAATGTTAAAAATGGCCGAGTTTTCGGGGAGATACTTCATTAACAAGTTGCTCCTTAAAAAGTGATGATATCTCATAAAAAGACCTAGTTATTTACCAAGTAAATAGTGCGGTCGAAATTTGGTTGAAATTTATTTCGCAAGTTTTCCCATAGTATGTTTATAAAATTTCATAACTTAGCAAGTTATTCTTTCTTTTGTTTCAAATATGTTATAACTTGCCGCGTTATAAAAAGTTTAAAAACATATTAAGGGCAACTTAGCAAGTTATTCTTTCTTTTGTTTCAAATATGTTATAACTTGCCGCGTTATAAAAAGTTTAAAAACATATTAAGGGAAAATTTACGAAACAAATTTAAACCAAATTTTTTCCTACATTTAATCATTTATATGGGATATCATCACTTTTTAAGGAGAAACTATTATATAAAGTATCTTCCCGAAAACGTTCTTCCCGTTTTTTACAATAATTTTTTGGATATGACGGCCTTTTGCAAGGCTTAAATATCTTCGCACAAAACGCTACGTGTTTTGTTATGCTATGCGTTACTTTACGCATCGCGTTACGTAACTCTTTTCCATTCTAATTAAATTTTCATTTACAAAGGAGGCCGCTTTGCGTTATATAACGTTAGCTCGCTCTGCTTGAAAAGGGGTTCCATCCCCTTGAACCTAAATGTGACCATCGACTTTGGTTTGCGTCTTGGAAAGAATACAAATTGAATTTTCTTTATTTTTTCCCATTTTTGGGGATGTTGCGTTGGGGAAATTAAAATTTTCTGATTTTTTTTTAAGTTTCAAGTTATTCCGCGAAGAAAACAAAAACCCGCATCCTTCTAGCATGTCTAGAATTGGGTTAGATATTTTTAAACAAAATTGCGTTAAACCCTCACAAAACACACCTTTTTTGGAATTATTTACCTATTTATGTAAAATTCGTCGTTAATATGGTTCTAAAATCCGCATGGCCTGGAATTTTTATTCAGATGTGTTATATAAGTTCTATGGACTATGTTGATATAGCACGAATTAATTTACGATTATTTTTTCGGTATCTCTATTGGTGTACAAGGTATTACAACTTTTAGGCTCAGGCAAAAATTTCGTTTTTTCCACCATTTCCATTTCCATTTCGTAATTTGATTTCGTTTTTTCCATTTCGTAATTGGATCACCCATTAAATAATGGATCCAAAAAATTTTAATTTTTTGAAAACTTATTATTTAAATATTTAAATAAATGTACCCTTCTTGATGCAAACTAAATAATGGATGAAAATGTTTATTCGAATTGTTCAACCGAAATCACATATTCGAGTTGCTAAAATTTTTTTTTGCTTAATATAAGTAATGCTGCCATATAGAAAACACTATAGATAACAAAAAAGGATATTTTTGGTTTTTCTCCCCTTATTCGGAGAAGTTGCGTTGGGAAAATATAAGTTTTTCCATTCGCTTATAAATTTCAAGATAGTCCGGATTGAATGCAAAAACTGCATCTTTCTAGCATGTCTAGAAGGGGGTAAATTTTTTTAAATAAAATTACGTATATAAATATTCGTTCCAACCAAAATCTTCTTTTATTTTATTTTTTTTTTGAAAAACTTACTTTGTTAAAAATATATATAATTTTACCGTACTATCAACCAATCAGAACTTACTGTATAAGATATATGCTTCAAATTGTTAAATTAAACAAAACAAAATGTGCAAAAGTTTTCAACTTCAGAATAGAAATTTCTGGTTTTCTTAATTTTCTTATCGGTTTGGGTAATAAATCAAACTGTATATCAAATGTCAACTTTAAATGATATCGGAAAGTAGGGTAGAATATTGATGACTTGTCGCACAAAGGCGTGGTCGCAATTTTTATATTTTTGAATTAAAATATTATTTTAAGTGTTTATTTCTTAACGGTCATAATTTGGTCAAATGTGTATATTCAAAAACTCACCACTTTAGCTCTTTTCGTTCAAAAGTTATATCGGGGTCAAATATCGCCCATATTTCGATAAGTAATCGCATGGTAACGGCAAAAAACCTTAAACTTGGCCGGTCGCAATACCGTGTTGTAGATATTATTTATCACGAAGCGATAGTTAGTTAGCGGAATGCATTAAGCAATAATAAGACACGCGAATCGGTACTTTTACGCAAAGCGCTAATATACACTAAGCACAACATAATTCGGTGCGTTTAATAGATAGATCGATAGATACATTTTGGGTTCTAAAAATTATTTACTTCGACCTTATGGTCCATTGTGCTCCACTTCAGTCGGACGAGATTCGCTTTTTTGGCAATAGCCAGGAGATTGCTTATCAGGTCTTCCTGATGATTCATATATTCGAGGTGAGATCCACCGGATATCCTATATCTGCTGTA
The DNA here is from genome assembly GCA_963920215.1 of Nineta flava. Taxonomy (NCBI): domain Eukaryota; kingdom Metazoa; phylum Arthropoda; class Insecta; order Neuroptera; family Chrysopidae; genus Nineta; species Nineta flava. The sequence continues at coordinate 40,549,110 of OY986043.1, read as the reverse complement.
ACCCTGAGATTTGCAGTCAAAGTTATTGTGGCTGGACGTTTCCTTTCCTAGCCACACAATCTGCACTTAATGGTCTCATCATTTCCGGAGCTCCTGCCTTGGTATATTTTCCCAGTGATCACGGTATTTAGCATATGATCACTGGTTGATAAACTGTTGCCATGCTGTTTTTGGAATTCGTTACATAGGCTCTGGGCCTAAGTAGGGTATTCCGACTCCCTTTCTTGCCAAGGTATCTGCTTCTTCATTTCCTTCTACTAAACTACAGCTACCCGGCACCCAGATCAATTTAACATTGTTCTATTTTGTCAGCTCCAGCAGTTCCTCCAGACAAACCTTGACGGAGATGACCTCACTTCTAGACAAGGTTTTTGCAGCAACTGGACTGTTCGAGAATACATATGTTCAAGTTTTTGTACCCTTTACGTAGATTCCCTCGGACGCAATCCAGGATGGCGTACATTTCTGCTTGAAAGACCATGACATATTTGCTCATGTTAAGGCTTATGTTTGATACCAAACGATTCCTTTCTCGAGACAAGGTGGTTCTCCTTCCGTCCACATGTCCCTATTACAGACTACAGTGAAAGGTTCTGAGAAGGTTTTGGATTGGAACGGTCTCCATTGTTTATTTTGGAAAGTATATATGTGCCCATTTCAAAAGTGAGGTCTGAGATGATTGATGTTCTCACAATCCTTGAATGTACAACCTGCTGTTTTTTAATCGAGTTATCGTTGCAAGACAGTCAATAGGCGCCTGATCTCGTTTAAGCTATTATAACAATGCTTAGCGGAATCAGATCTAGTACAATTTCGATGGTAGCTGTGGGTGTACTGCTCATGGATCCAGTAATGCACAAACAAGCCAGTCTTTGAATTCATGGAAAGCTTTGTGCATGCTGTTATTTGATTAAATTTTGGCCACCACACATTATATTTGGACCATTTTGGGTTTTGGACCCCAGACTTTTGCACATGCTCTCTTCTCTCTTGCAAAGCATGAGAGAAGATTTGAGCTTATTTGTTATTAATTTCAAATTACGGTCCTATGTTAGTTTAGATTCCAACATTACTTCTGAAAATTTGGTTACCCTTGCGATCTGCAGTTTTTACCGAAGAGGATGGGTGGTTTTATGTTATCTACCATCCTTTTCCGTGTGAATGGAATTATTGTGGTCTTACCAGGATTAATTTCCAATCCCTGGTGAATCCTGTGTAAATCTTTTTGAAGCGTTTTTAATAAGTTCCGATACCCGCATATCCCTGTGTGTAGAATCTTTTTTGGCTGAGTTTCGTCATCACGATGTTCACTGTTAGACACATAAAGAGTGGGTATAAGACACCACTCTGCGGACATTCTTTTGTGGCTCTCACATTGACACAGACTCTCCAAGAAGGGAAGTTTGTATTCTTCTACCTATCAGCAGAGAGTTTTTCCAACTGCAAAAAGTGTCTTCTACTCCATGCCGACTTGCAAAATCGACCACGGAATTATAAGAGGCATTGTCAAATACTCCTTCAATGTCAACAAAACCGCAAAAGGTGCTTTGTTTTCCTGCAAATCCCTCCTGAATCCTGTATATTAGGTTGTGGACGCGTAATAGGTTTTCCCACCTAATACGCGTGCTGGTTGACAGGAAGCGGATTTCTCAAGAATGCCCTCAGAGCCAAATGAAATCCAATTAGTGTTTCTATTGTTTTCAGGAGATACGATGACTGACTAATTGGTCTATACTCCTTTCCCGTGGAGTTGTTGAGCCTCCCCGGTTTTGGACTAAGTGACCAAGCAGAGTTAAAAGATACTATGCTCCTATTTGTAAGAGCACTGGATATATTTCGTCTAGTCCCGGTGCTTTATAGGAGTCGAATAAGTTTATTGTCCATTCGATCTTTAAACGGTTAATTGTAATCGCCGCTCTTCTCCAGTCCTCGCTTGTCGGTAGGAGGCCTTGTTTAAACTGCTCTTAAGAAGGATTTTCATTGCCCATTGCTACCGAATCCGGAAAATGAATCCAGATCAGCGTTTCGCGTGTATCCTTCGCGGAGCTTGTATACTCATCATATGGTATACGTAGTGACCCGATAGTGTCAGCGGGTTTTTTCGCTAGGATACCATGGAGTCTTGCTCCCTCAGATGTGTCTTCAACATTTTCACAGAGTTTCCTCCATGAGTTTATTTTGGCTTTTTAGAGACTTTTTGTATTCAGTGAGGGCTTCATGGTAGTTGTTCCAGTTCCCAATCGTTTTTGCTCTGTTCAATAGTTGGCAAACCTTTTGCCTTCGATTTCTCAGGCATTCATTCCACCGACAAGTTGACTTGCTGATGTGTTTTGAGACCTCTGGCAGTTTTCTTGGAAGGAATTAATTATTGCATGCTGAAGCTCAGTTGCAGTATGCTCAATGTTCATTACTGTTTTAAATTTTTTCGGGATTGTGGCGAGTTTGAACTTTAGTGTCGAATTATATTCGTCCAAATTTGTTCTCCTCGGTCCTCCATAGTGTATATTCCATTGGTTCGTTCTCACTTCGACATTCGATTTGCCTGTGATCCAATGCACATGGTTCATTTGATACTAGCCATTTCTTGATTTTGCCATTGATTTCATAGGTACTTAGTGTTACATCAATGACTTTCTGCCAAACTCTGTTAATAAAAAGTCGGCTTGTTACCTTGATTAACTATATCTAAGCTGTTAGCTATACTATAATCAAAGGGGTACTCACCACTTGTATATGTGTTAGTACTCCCCCATGCAATGTGATGAGCGTTTACATCGCATCCCATGATTAGTTGGTGGTTTTTGCCTTACAGTACTGGATCAGGTCTTTCATCTCTGTTGTTGGTGGTGGAGTAAATGTATCATATGGTCAGTAGACTGAATTGATGATTACCACTCCAGTTTCGTTCCCCATGTTGTATTTTACTTTAACCGCTGTAAGATCTCTCTGACAAAACTTTAACAGCGGCAAGACATCGATGCTATTTCTTGAATGAATGAAAGTTCTGGGTCTCTCTGGAGTTTTATTGTAACTCATTTGTGCTCCAGCTTCCATTAGTCCAAGAATGTTATGGTTTACAGCCCAAGGTTCCTGGACTAAAGCTATAGAAATTCCTCTTGTCAGCTGACATTTTATCCCTCTGATGTTTTAAGTGGTTGACTTTACTAAACCCGAGGTATAATTTAAACCTTCGGTCTTGAATCAACCCCAGGTCTGCTGCACTTACTTCCAACACGATGGTGTGTTCCTTATCAGCCTTCATGTTGTTGATAGTTCGCCACACTCCTCAGTGCGAGTTTGTATTCTGCGCTCCTATTGCTTTGATTATTTTGTCCGTCATAACGGAGTTATATATCTGGGGAGCATACAGCAGAACTTTTGATGTGGTAATGAAAGCTTTTGCATCCCCGACGATATATTTCACTCCTGCTCATGGCCTGATGGTCGGAACGTTCTCCAAAAGCCAGTTTATGGCTGTTGTGCCTATACACTGCACTACCAGGCCCCCCTGTCCAGGTTGCAACACCGATACCATGGGCCCTCAACGAGCTCTTGGCTAGTAAAGTTTAGTAACATTGAGAGTTGCACCCTTTCGGATTGTTCCTGAGTTATTTTGACCTCAAGATATCCCCGCAATGCAATGCACATCTTTGTTGTTGAGGCGGTTTCAGCAAAGGTATTAATTGCATGTTCCCCCTTTCTACGTTTTTTCGGGATTTGTTTCGGGCTTGGAGTCCCATCTTCGGATCTCGACCTCTTCTCCTGTGGGTTTTCCAAGGGTTGATTCCCTGAATCGGACCCCACAGGTATCACTGTTTCGGAGAAAAAAGACTGTGGGATTTTTTGTCCGGATTTTCTTCTTTATCGGAGGAATCGGTTTCTCTTCAGTCCTGACTTTTCTTCTAATGCTGCTTTTCTCCGGGTTGCACCTGAGAGATTTTTTCATTTGACCTTCAGGAAAGGATTTTCTTCGGTCCCACGACTAAATCGGGCCGTTTACTACCCCATCGGGTACTTGATGGGGAGGGAATCTATACAGTGGAGTATACAGTGCAGCTGTTGCCCTTGCCTTCAGCAAGTTCTCTAGGCACAATGCCTCGCACCGTAGGTTGGGTTTCTCGTAGGTCTTAGTCTGATTGTTCATTTGGAACCTTTCCGGCAGGGTAGTCCCTGCTAGTAGAAAGTGTTATATCATCTACCGCTAGGTTAGCCCCAAAAATCATTACAATACGCAAGCTTGACAGGTACGACGAACCAGTGCGTTAGTTAACGCAAAGCGTTAAAAAATGCGAACGTTAGACTACGAGAATCGTCGAACCGTGATATAACGCGAAGGTTTATATAACTCGAACCGTTGCATTACTTGAAGCGATACTTAACGCGGAGCGTAACTTAGTGGAGTGCGTTACATATTGCGAAGCATATGTTAACGTGACGCACTTGTAAACGCAAAGGTGTTGCAATACGTGAGGCTATTAAAAACACCAAGTGTTACAAAATGCGAAGTGTTAACGAACGTGAAGCGTTAGTTTACGTGAACCGTGGCTTAACGTGAAGCATTAGATAAAGTGGAATGTAACAACACGCGGAGCGTAACAATAAGCGCAACTATGTGACAGTATGTTCTTAAGTTTTTTTATCTATTTTTAATAAAAATATAGGCTATTGGAGTATGTAATCATATTTCAAAATATATTTCTTTAACAAATATTTTAACTTCCTTGCTGTGTTAGAAAATTAATTAACAATTACAAAGTATTAATATAATCAGCTTAATAAACTGCATTCAGTTGTAAGTTTAAATTTCACCAAGGTCGTTTTATTCGACCACTTTTTAATATTAAGGTATATTATCTATCACGAAGCGATAGTTAGATAGCATAATTCGTTACGCAATAATAACAGACGCGGAACGTTACTTTTACGCCAATTAACGCCAAGCTTGAAAAATCAGGTGCGTTAGTTAACGAGAAGCGATAGGTAAAGCATTACTGAACGCATGACTGAAAGATGATAGTCTACGAGACGCATTCGTTTACGCGAAGCTTTAAAAAACGTGAAGCAATTCTTAACGCCGAGCGTAACTAAGTATGGGCACCGAGCGTAACTATGCTTTGTTTTAAATGCTCTAAAAAGGAAAAAATAAACGTAAAATTGAATCAAATTCATTAATTTATTACATTATTACATTAAAAAATTTATATGATATTAAAGCTTGTTGCAAGATTTGCTTGTATATAAAAAAAAAGGTAAATACATTTACACAAGTAAATCTAGCGACAAGCATATATATTTATAAATTTTAATAATATAAATTTTGTAATATAATAAACTAATGGGTTTGATTCAATTTAAAGTTTAATTTCTTCTTTTAAGAGCATTTAAATGAAAGCTTAATTACGCTCGGTTCCCCCACTTAGTTACGCTCAGCGTTAAGTGTTGTTTCTCGTTTTTTAAAGCTTCACGTTATATTACGCTTCGAATAAACGAACGCTTCTCGTAGACATCTTTCAGTCATGCGTTCAGTAATGCTTTAGATTACCTATCGCTTCTCGCTAACAAACGCACCGCATTTTGCAAGCTTAGCGTTAATTGGCGTAAACGTAAAGTTCCGCGTCTGTTTTTTGGAGTAAATGTTTTTTGACATTAATTTATTTTTTGTAGTACAAAACAAACATACATCATCTTAATTTCGTAATTAAAATCCTTTGTATGAGTGTAAAAATTGAGGTAGAATTTTTGAAATCCCCAAGTGCTACGCCCGTAAGTTGATATGACCAAAATTTGGATTTTGGTTTTGTATGATAAAACAGTATCACCATAACTAATTTTACCAAAATCACGCCTCTCGTTTTAATTTTTTTTAAATAAAAAATTTTATAGCTGCGACTTCAAGAGCATTAAGCGCCGAATCGGCGAAACATTTACTGGGGCAAATTTAGCTCAATCGTCTTATTTTAAACCGTAGTAAACATGGTAAAGACCTTTTATAGACAGCCTGTATAATGTTTTTGACAAAATACATTCAACTAAGAACCAAGAACGATGTAGATTATACAAAACTATATAATATGCACTTGGCAAAAGTCGTTAAACAAAGAAGGATAATACCAAATCCGATGCATATAAAATTAATAATGGTGTTTTTCTATTTAAATTTGTAGTAGTGGGATGGATTATATTGTTTCAGTGGATGAGAATTATTATAATTACTTAATTACATCGTAGAAGCATGTATGATATAATTTTATTACAATATCCAACGACTGAAACATTAGACATACTTTTACTAAAACTGTTAATACAAATGATATTTGATTGATATTCATTTTTCGGGCGTCGTTTGCCAACGACAGTGTAAATAATGGGTATATGACAAGTAAAATCACATTTTTGTATGTGAATATATAATACTTAACAGTAGTTTTTTATTCAAATTTCAAACACGCATATACAAATATATCGATACATACATTTCCTTTTTATTATACATACGAGTATATACATTATATAAGATGATTCATCACAATTGAAACACAATTCTGAAAAACATAGCAAATTTTTTGTTACTATCGTAAAAATAATGATACCATTTGAAACGCCGTCGCGCTACGCAATTACAAACACTTTTCAAAACTTTTCCAGAGAAATATATGAGTTATAATTCAACTAGCAAAATAATATTTTATATCATAATGATCACAGTCTCAATAAAGTTCAGTATTATTTATAAACGAAATGAGGCAAAATTCATCGATCAATTTCATAACTGGTATTGATGATTACAATTGGTGGTTTTTGAATGGATTAACTATTTCAAATTAACATTAATTCCATAGTAAATATTATACTTAATACCCAAATCATCCACAAGGAGAATATTTTTGGAATTAATTTGTTCCAAATACGTTATGTAATAAAAAATGAAAAAAATTCAGGTGAAATAAAAAATAGTGTCAGTTCCGGTTTATCAATATTTTCGTTCTTTGCAACCATGTTTTGTATATATCGTTTTGGTTAGAGTTCGCACGCAAAAATTGGCCATTCTGGTATTTTACTCCATCTCGTGTATTACATATATTTTTCTAAATTCATAAAAACTAAATGAAAACATTTAAAATATAAATTTTTATTGGTAACACACTAAAAAGCAAAAATAAATTAAATAGTTAAAAACTTGGAGGGAGGAAATCTGAATAGTAAGCAAGATAGACAGAAAATGCAAGAGACAAAAAAATTTTATTTTTAGTCACTTAATTTTAAAATAATATGAAACATAGAAAAAGCAGTGGAGTACTCAATTCTTTTTTTTAAATATCTAGTTAGGTGGTCTCAGCGCCGCCCCAGGAATAATTAAATTAAATGTAATTATATCAAATTAAACCACTTACTTATTACTAAAAACGTGCCAAGTGTGATCAGATTCAGCCAAGTAGGTTTTTAGACATTAACCTGTATCTTCAAAACGAAGCTTGAAAACATCCACGTTTATATAAACTTTTCATCTTATTTTTGGAAGATCTGTCGACTATTTAATTTTTCGGATTAACACTTGAGACAACTGTAAGTACATAAGATGAATATAATATAAGAAGGAAAATTAATTTGATTGACTGACGCTTCCACTCTTATTCATACCAAATTTTTATTTCGGAGAATATTTTCTAATTCTATTATGATGGATTTTTTATGATGAAAAATTGACTTTCACGATTTGTAGCAGACAGCAACACACAAGTCACTCAAAAGCTTACAAGTACAAAAGCGTTCTATTTTTGGTAGACCATCCTGTCTTTACAATAATCTAGGTATGGTATGTATTTTCAATTTTGCAGCATTTCATAGGTATTCCAAATTTAAATACTGCTTATTTGAAAATTGAAATAAAAAATACTAAAACTGTGCTAGTATTTATATGTATATCATCTTCATACGACTCATGTTTTATACAAAACGTACCAGCTCTATAACAAAAGAAAAAAATGCTGAAAATACAATTGTTTTATTTCTTCTAACAAAAAAAGTCTATTTGTTTAACTTTATGAAAATGTTACTATTATGGCAGTTTGAATTTCTATTAGTTTTGAATGGTTTTTGGTTGTGTTAGTATTTTCGCTCTTTGTGCTTTTTTCAATAAAAATTTATATCAAGAAATGAAATGAACATTATAAAAAGAATTTAAAGTAGATAGTGAATGGATATTCAAAAACTAACATCAGTTTTTTTTCGATGTTTATTTAATGTATTTTGCTTGTTATTTAAAATTTTGATTCTTTATGATTTTCGATTTATTGATAATTGTTTTAATTTATCAATTTTAAACTATATCAAAATCTGTTATGAAATGAAATATAGCTTATCATAGGAAAAGTTGCGAAAATAAAAATGTAACTCACAAACTTAATACCACAATAAAGGTACAACAGTTGTTTAAGCAACAAAAATTTGGAAAAAACTGTTTCCTTTTTATAGATCTATACGCCAAGCCAGAAAAACAATATCGATCGCAAAAGACGTGAGAAAACGGTATATTTAACCTTCAACATGAAATTTTACATGAAACTAGACTTTTCATAAAACAAAGTACAATTTTCTACAATGCATGTATTTGAGAGCAACAATTAATGAGGAGTAAATTGATTAAATGTAAGAAAAAATTTGGTTGAAATTTATTTCGTAAGTTTTCCCTTAGTATGTTTTTAAAATTTTATAACGCGGCAAATTTTAAAATATTTTTAATCATCAGGAAAAATAACTTGCCGCGTTATATAAAATTTTAAAAACATACTAAGGGAAAACTTACGAAATTAATTTCAACCAAATTTTTTCTTACATTTAATCAATTTACCCCTCATTAATTGTTTTAGTTAATAGTTTACCGAGCTATTTACTTTGTAAATAGCTCGGTCCTTTCTTCCATATCATCACTTTTTCAGAAGCAACTATTATTTGAAGTCTAGAGCTATTTACTTTGTAAATAGCTCGCTCCTTTCTCCCATATCATACTTTTTAAGAAGCAACTATTATTATATTAAGTCTAGAGCTATTTACTTTGTAAATTGCCCGTCCATAATCTCCTATTATCACTTTTTAGAAGGAACTGTTACATTAAAATTTTCCCGAAAACTCGGCCCTTTCTTACATTTATGTTTTTGGTCGGATATCACTTCTTCTTGAGAGGCTTAAATATACAAAGCCGAAGGCTTCGCACAAAACGCTACGCGTTTTGTTCTCTTTGCGTTACAAATAGCATACGCTCCGCGTATGCTTTTTTATATTTATTAATAATGATCGATTGACATTTGATTAGTTTTAATGTAATTAAGTTTAAATGAAAGCTTGTTTTAAAACTATTTTTTTATCTTGTTTATAAATAAAAATCACTACATAGTATAAAACAAAGTACCCCAGCCACTTCTGTCTGTTCACGATAATCTCAAAAACTACCACACCGATTTTCATGCTGTTTTCAACAATGGATTCAACAGTGGTTCTCGAGGAAGATTTCAGTATATAATTCTTTCTGGTTTTGTGCATAGTTATAAATAAATACATAAATAAATACGTGTAGCACTGTTCCAAGGCAATCAGTATGCTTGAAGAGAGATAATATTATGTTACTCTCTCTGCTCGTAAGGGGTCCCCCCTTGACCTGTTGGTTCCGCGTCACAGAAAATAACATTTCATGAATTGTAAAAAAAGTTGAAAAAATACTTACCAAAAAGTACATATCATTAGAGAATTAATGGGGGTGAGGCTGTTTTTTTTTTTGGAAGCAGAATTTTTATTGGGGGAATTTTAAGGGTTTTTGAGGGGGGGTGGGCTTAGGATGGGGAGGATAATTTTTTTGGGGGAGTGGGTTAAGGATAGAGGTTTTGGAAAGACTGCGCATAGATAGGTCTCACATTTCGATTTTCATGAGGTAGCGATGAAAAGAATAAGATTTTTTGAGTTAACCTGTTAATTTGCAGTTATTCCGCGTCGAATGCAAAAAACCGCATCTTTCTAGCATGTAAAGTCGTAAATGGGTGATTTTTGGGATCTTTTTTTCCCTTTTAAAGGGAGTGGCGTTGAAAAAATTAATGTTTATCGAATAACTTCTCCACCAAATGCAAAAAAACAAATCTTTCTACCATGAATCGAACTTTAGAGGGTTGCTTTCCCATCTTTTTAGGGAGTGGTGTGGAAAAGTTTTAAGTTTTTCTAATAACCTTCTTAATATTAAGCGTCGAATGCAAAAACCTCATCTTTCTAGCATGTGTTTTTTCCATTTGTGAATGGTTGCGATTGAAAAATTTACTCTAATAAAATAATCCTGTTAATTTAATCCTGTTCCAAGAAGTGAAAATGACAGTTTTAGGGGTGTCTTTCCTCTTTTTTGGGATTGCGATGTATGTTATGAAATTTTCGAGGTATTCTGTTAATTTGACTTTATTTTGGGTCGATTGGTGAAAATCCCATTTTTACCATGAATAGAAGTTAAAAGGGTAACTTCCGGGGTGCTTTTCAATTTTTTTTTGGGAAATAATGAACGTTTTTAAGTTTTTTGACCTACTTTTAAATTTGTAGCTGTTTAGCGTCGAATATAAAAAACTGCATCTTTCTAGCATGTATACAAGAAAAGGGGTAGTTTTAGACGTGTTTATCCCATTTGCGAAGATAAACGATGGAAACATTTACTTTTTAAAATAATCCTATTATTTTAAACCCGGTTCACGTCGAATGAAAAAAGCTTGATCTTTCTAACATGAATAAAAGTGAAAAAGGCAGTTTAAGGGGTACTTTTCCCATTTTCGGACGTTTCCGATGTAGGTAATGAAATTTTTAATAGTAATCTGTTAATTTGACTTTAAAAAGAAAATCCCACCTCTCTAACTACAATTGAAGTGAAATGGTAATTTTACGGTTGTTTTCCTAATGTTCGGGTGGGGGGGGGGGGGTCGATGTAGGAAATGAAATTTTTCAAAGTTTTCTGTTAACTTGACTTTATTTCAGGTCGATTGGTAAAAATTCTATCATTTCAGCATGTAAATCACTTTAAAACGTAATTTTTGGGGGCGCTTTTTTGATTTTCTGGGAGGTTGTAATGAAAAATTTTAAATTTTTCGAATAAACTTCCTAATTTGTAGCTATTTAGTGTCAAATGCAAAAAACCTCACCTTACACGGGTTGTTTTACGGGTGTTTTTCCCGATTGCGAAGGTTTGTGATGGAAAAATTTACTTTTTTCAAATAACTCTGTTATCTTGAACCTGTTCCATGTCGAATGGTAAAAACTTGATATTTTTATCATGAATAGAACTGAAAAGGTCAGTTTTAGGGAAGTATTTCCCATTGTCGGGAGGGTTGTGATGTAGGTAATGAAGCTTTTCAAAATATTCTGTTAATTTGCGGGTCGATCAATGAAAAACCCATCTATCTAGCATGTAAAGTACAGAAAAACGTAATTTTGGAGGAGTTTTTTCCGACTTTCCGGAGAGTTGCACTAAAAACATTGAAGATTAGCGATTTTTGTCATCGGTTTGAAGCAATTTCACGTCGAATGCAAAAAACCGCATCATTCTAGCATAAAAAGAAGTGAATGGGGTAGTTTTTCGGGAGGTTGCGATGGAGGTAATGAAGTTTTCATTACCAATGAGTTAATTTGACATTATTTCGGGTCTATTGGTGAAAACTCCATTTTTTCTAGCATATATAGAACAGAAAACGTAATTTTGGAGTGTGTTTTTCCGATTTTCCGGGGGGTTGCAACGAAAAAATTGAAGTTTTCCGATTTTTTCTGTCGGTTTCAAGCAAGTGCGTGTCGAATGCAAAAAACCGAAACTTTCTAGCTTATTATTATTACGTTTATTTGATATACCCGTTTGGGTTTTTCAATATATTACAAACAAGAAAAAAACAAAAATTAATCTGCATCTATGCAACACAATATTTAAAAGAACTATAAAAAAAACAAATAAATAAATAAATCAAATGACAAAAATAATACATATCATATTTAAAGTATAACATCTCCCAGAGTTTAAATTGACTATATTTTATCTCTTCTTTTTTGCATCATAGCCCTTAAAAACTTTGCCATCACTAATTGATCCTCTTTTACAGAGAAATCTAACTTTTCCCACTCCCTATTATTTTTTAAAATTCTTGTCCTTAGCTCCTCTAATCCTATACACTCTGAGATCAGATGTACTTCTGTTTCTATATTTTTTTCACAAATTAAACAAATCCTGTTCCCATACATGTCTTTTTTGTTTGTGTACTTCCAATTACCCAATCTAAATGCTGCCAACTCTCTTCTCCACTCCAACTCCAGATTATGTGTATATCTTGCACCTTTGTCGTAGTGTGCCAGGCTTTTGAAGTAGGATAACGAAGATTTTTTATGAATATTTTGCATCAAATATATAAGTCCCCACTCTTTTATTTTTTCACAAAGAACAAACTCCCTATCTAAGACTACCTGCCAAATGTCATCCCCAATATTTAACTCTCGAAGTATTTGTTTCACCTTACTTCCCCAACTCCCTCTGCTTTTTCTTTAGTACACACCCATTGAAGAATTTTATTTTTATTGGCTAATAATTTATTGTAATGCTTGATGATATTTCTATATACATAACAATGAATTGGCATCTGTCCTAGTTTCAAGAGAACTCCACAATTTGCGGTAGCATTACTAATCCCTAGTATTTGTTTACAAAATTTGTTTTTCACTTGAGAGATTATATCAAAATTTCCATCGGCTCCCCATATTTGACTACCATATAGCAGAATTGGCTCTATTAAGACATTAAACATTCTCATTATAACGTCCGCAGGTATCCACTGATTATAACACATAAATTTCACAATAGTTCGAGTGCCTCTGTCAGCTTTTTTTGTAACCTCTTCAAAATGTTTATTCCACTTTCCATTCCAGTTGAAGCAGACTCCCAAGTAATTAAAGCTATTAACATTTTCTATCTCCGTTTCATCATATTTCCATACATCTCGCAAACCAAGCTTAATTCCATTTTTAAATATTACAATTTTGGTTTTAGATTTATTTACTACCAACATATTGTTCCGGCAATATACTTGCAGCTGGTTGATTGCTCTCTGTAACCCAATCCCTGTTTGTGATATTAGTACCATGTCATCGGCGTATAAAAGTATACTAACATCTTTACCGTTCAAAGATGGCGAGTGCGTTTCGATAGTTGTAATATAGTCTGGAACGTCATTGATGTATAGTGCAAAGAGAATTGCTGACAGTTGGCATCCTTGTCTTAATCCTCTACTTGTGGGTCTGCTTTCGGTCACTTTAAATGTGTCCATTTTAATACAGAATTTATAATCTGTGTATAAAGATTTATTTATATCCAGCATGTTAATCGAGATACCCAATTTTTCCAGTTTTCTCCAAAGTAAATCTCTATAGCCGAATCAAAAGCTTTTTCTAGATGTACAAAGCATGTGTACAGCTTTCTTCTTTTCTTAGCCAATGTAATGTTAATTAACTCTTTGAGTACCATTATATTATCTAAGGTTCCGTAACCTAACCTAAAACCCGCTTGACATTTATTTATAATGTTATTATTTTCTGCCCACATTTGCAACCTATCACCTAGTATTTTAAGAAATATTTTACTAAACACAGGAAGCAAAGTGATTCCTCGATAGTTTGTAGGATCCGATGTTTGTCCTTTGTTCTTATCTAGAGCACGGTAGTGCGCAAGGCCGAGATTTAAGGGAGACATTCGGACTTTTCACTACAGTGTTATTACTACACCTTAATTTAGGCTCATTTTTTAGGTGCTGTATCTTTTGAACGAAAAGAGCTACAGTGTTGATATTTCAAATATAGATACTTTACGGAATTATAAGAAACAGTTTTTTCAATCAACGTTAACGAATTAACCGTTAAAAAGTTATTTCACTTCAAAAACGCAAAATTCGCGGGAACGCCCACAATTCTTGGTAACTAATAGATCAATATTCTACGATACTTCCAGATATGCTGTAAAGTTGATATTTGGCATGTAGATAGCTGTAGTACCCAAACCGACGAGGAAATTGCGAAAACTGGAAATTTGTATCGGAAAAGTGGAAAATTTTACATTTTTTTGTTTTAAGACTAGTTCAACGCAAACTACCATGTAGAAATCGATATATATCATATATACCTATTAATTTTTATACCATATAGAAATAGACATTGCAATTTGAATACAGCAGTATGCATTGATTTTAAAAGTTTTTAACTTTTTGATTATATTTTACATTGATACTTTGATCAATTATTATTTATTACTAGCATTGCCCGTTGCAGCTTCGTCTGCAAAAATTTTTTAAAGCTCTTATAACCAAGCCCTTATGCTAGAATGATGCAGTTTTTTGTATTCGACGTGAAATTGCTTCAATCTGACGAGAAAAATCAGTAAACTTCAATTTTTTCAGTGCAACCCCTCGGAAAATTGGAAAAACATCCTCCAAAATTATGTTTTTCTGTTCTATAAATGCTATAAAGTTTGAATTTTCACTAATCGACCCGAAATAACGTCAAAATTAACAGAATATTTTGAAAAATTTCATTACCTACATCGCAACCACACCGAAAATGGGAAAAACATCCCTTAAACTTACCTCTTTACTTCTATTCATGATAGAAAGATCGGTTTTTTTCCATCACAACCCTTCGAACTATACATACAACAAGATGCAGTTTTTTGCAATCGACGCTTAATAGCTACAAATTAGGAAGTTATTTCGAAAAACTTAATATTTTTTTTTGCAAACGTTTGTAAGAAAGGTAAGTTTTCGAAAAAATCTTAATAAAATAGTTGCTTCTTAATAAGTGATGATATGGGAAAAAAGGACCGAGCTATTTACAAAGTAAATAGATCCAGACTTCATATAATAGTTGCTCCTTAAAAAGTGATGATATACGAGAAAGGACCGAGCTATTAACAAAGTAAATAGCTCTAGACTTCAAATAATAGCTGTTCCTTAAAAAGTGATGATATCTCATAAAGTTTCGAGCTATTTACAAGCTAAACAGCTCGGTAAACTATTTATTAAAAAAATAAATGAGGGGTAAATTAATTAAGTATAAGAAAAAATTTGGTTGAAATTTATGTCGTAAGTTTTCCCTTAGTATGTTTTTAAAATTTTATAACGCGGCAAGTTTTAAAATATTTGAAATCATCAGAAAAATTAACTTGCCGCGTCATAAAATTTTAATAAAAACATACTGTACAAAATATTGTACAGAATCTCATATATGTTAGGTATACAAGTGTTACACATTTAATTGCTTTATTAATAAAAACACAAAAATTGCAGGACAATTTTTAATGCGTGTTACCTCAGAACTCCGTCATTTATGAATCGATTTTGAATTTTTTGTTTTCAAGGGTTTGATTTCCCATTGTCCCCAATATTATTCTACAACCATACTATATTGATGTTTTAGCCCTTCAAAAAGCGACCAGAGCCAGTTGACGTAATAGAACGCGAAGCGGTCTCCTTTGTAAATGTGAATCTAAAAAGAGTAAAGTATCACGAAGCGAAAGGAACGCATAGCATACGCGAAGCATATGCGAAGAGTTTTGTGCGAAGCCTTTGGCTTCGTATATTTAAGCCTTTCAAAAATTATTGATATCCGACCAAAAACATAAATGTAAGAAAGGGCCGAGTTTTCGGGAAAATCCTTAATGTAATAGTTCCTTCTTAAAAAGTGATGATATGAGAGTAATGACCGAGCTATGTACAAAGTAAGTAGCTCTAGACTTCATATAATAGTTGCTTGGTAAAAAGTGATGATATGGAAGAAAGGACCGAGCTATTATAAAGTAAATAGCTCTAGAGTTCAGATAATAGTTGCTCTTTGAAAAGTGATGATATCCCATTAAAGAGCCGAGCTATTTACAAAGTAAATAGCTCGGTAAACTATTAACTAAAAAAAATAATGAGGGGTAAATTGATTAAATGTAAGAAAAAATTTGGTTTAAAATTATTTCATAAGTTTTCCCTTAGTATGTTTTTAAAATTTTATATAACGCGGCAAGTTATTTTTTCTGATTTCCAATATTTTACCTTATTTTTTCTGATTTACAATATTATAAACTTGCCGCGTTATAAAATTTTAAAAACATACTAAGGGAAAACTTATGAAATAATTTTAAACCAAATTTTTTCTTACATTTAATCAATTTACCCCTCATTATTTTTTTTAGTTAATAGTTTACCGAGCTATTTACTTTGTAAATAGCTCGGCTCTTTAATGGGATATCATCACTTTTCAAAGAGCAACTATTATCTGAACTCTAGAGCTATTTACTTTATAATAGCTCGGTCCTTTCTTCCATATCATCACTTTTTAACAAGCAACTATTATATGAAGTCTAGAGCTATTTACTTTGTAAATAGCTCGGTCATTACTCTCATATCATCACTTTTTAAGAAGGAACTATTACATTAAGGATTTTCCCGAAAACTCGGCCCTTTCTTACATTTATGTTTTTGGTCGGATATATATTACATATAATTCCTATTTTCCAGTTTTCTGGTATGGTTTTTGTCTCGATTATCATGTTGAATAAATTTGTTAACAATTCAACGATGTTGATATTTTCATAATCAACTGAATTTTTTATAAACTCAGCTTGCAGTCCGTCAAATCCTTAACTTTTATTATTTTGTAGCATACTAATGGCATATTCTACTTCAGTTTTTTCAATTTTACCATCTAAAATCATTATATTACTGTCATCATCGTTGGACATATTTGTCATAATACTGCTTTCAGTAGTTTCAATTATTTCCAACTTCTTTTTTGTGTATATTCTTTCATAATGTTCTAACCATTCCAATGGTCCTATATTTCGTCCATTGTAATTTGTTTTATTATTCATTCCATTCAATAACTTCCACAAATTTTTTTCATCCTTGTTGTCTATCATTTTGATTATTTTGTCCTTATCTTCCTGCCTTTTCTGCGTTTTTTTCAGCTTGCATAAGTTTGCGTATTGTTTTTTTGCATCACAGTATTTTTGCATGTCATCATCTAATTGTGTGATTCTAAATTTTCTTAATGCTGTTCTTGTGAGGTATTTTGCATTCTTACATTCTTTATTAAACCACGTGTTCTTAATTTTTAATATTCCAAAGCTTTTTTCTTTTACTTGCATAGATCTTCCTGCCCATTTATATAGCGTCTCAAGTATTTTATTAGCATTATTTACTTCCTTTTTTTCTATTTCGTTTTCGATTCCATATTTGAATAAATTACATTCTTGGCTTTCCATACTATTTTGAAATTCTTTACGTACTGAATCATTCCATTTATATTTCTCAAGAAGATGCCAGTTTGTGTCTTGTTCTGTATGAGTACAATTGTCCATATTAATATTAATTTCGATTGCAAAATGTTTAGTGTTTTCTACATTGTCTGTGACTATAATATCCACAGTATTTTGCACATAAAAATTTGCTTTCACCATTACTAAGTCTATTGTACTCTTCCCGTTATCCGAAATAAAAGTATACTCTCCAAGTTTATCACCATTACATCTTCCATTCAAAACAACCATGTCCAAGTCCTTGCACATTTGTAAAATATTTCTTCCATATTCATTTACTTCTCTATCCTTATTTCTCCTATTTTCCACAGCAAAATTTAAATCGTTAACTGTGTTTGGATATTTTATTTCATTTTCACTTTCCCATTCTTGTATTTCTCCTATTCTTCCATTTAAATCTCCAACCACAATTAGTTCTGCGTCTAAAAATTTATATTCCATATTCATAATTTCTATTTTTAATGCATTAAAAAATCCATCGTTTGCGTATTTTGAATACTTTGGTGGATTGTAAACTGCGCAAACAAGAAACTTTTTATGGTTTTCTTCTATTAAAATCCACATACATTCTTTTAATTCGTTTTGGATTAGTTTGATTTTATTCTTTAAATTCTCCTTATAAAATAGAGCGATTCCTCTTGACTTTCTTCCAATTTCTCCATGTTTGTTTGGTTCTTTAACAAAACATTCATAACCATTTATAACTAACATATTCTTCTTGCCACACCATGTTTCTACTAATATTATTAATTTATATTTTGTTAAAAAGTTCAAAATATGTTGGACTCATCTTTGAGTCTATTAATACCCTCAATGTTCCAGTAAATTAGTTTATTATTTTTATATATCTTGCCATTTTCCTGTTGTTCATCCGTGGTCGTCATAAAACCGCGTTGTGTCCCAATCTGCCGCTGTCTTTTACTTTCTAACTGAGGTCCTCTGACAAAAAAATGTCGTCATAAATGGCTGATTTTCTTCTGCTCCTTTATTTTTCTTTTTATCCATCACCACTTCACTCTTTTCCTTGTCTTGGTATCTATTTGCAACTGGACTCGGTCCACTGTTCGGGTTTTTGTAATTTTGAATGATTTTCTCCTCTCCATCTCCCTCCTCTGATGATTGAGGTATAAGCCGTTTATAACCCGTTTTTAACCTTGACCCTAACTGTTGTTTCCTTTTCTCTGCTTCCCTAATCCTCAGAGCTTTCGGCAGGTCATCGTTTATATAAATTTGGGTTCCTTTGAGCATTGAACGTTTCTTCTTTATATTTTCCTTTACTTTCTTACTGATAAACTTGATTTTCACAGGTCTTGAGTGACTATTTTTGTTGTTTCCAATTCTGTAGACTTCCTCTATTTGTTCACTTGGGATAATCATGTTTAGCCTCTCATTAAAAAATTCAATCATCTTCTGTTCGATATTAGGTTCATCATCACATTCATTCACTCCATGAATTATTAGATTATTGCTATTGGTTTGTTTTTGCAAATTTAGTATAAATTTAGTATATATTTCTAGCTTATCTAGAAGTGGGTTAGGTTTTATATGGATGAGTCAGTCAGCTTCACTTTCAGCTTTATCGTATATTAGACTTAGTTTTAAGGACCTTACAAAATTTTTGCGTGCGAAGTAATGCTAGTAATAAATAATAGTAAACAAGTAATGTAACAACTAACTGAGTTAATTGTTTGAATACCCAGTATATACTGAGTTGTATATACTTAGTATTGTTAATATTTTTGCCTATCCAATGTTTATAAATTATGAATTATCAAAAAATCAGCACTGTTGCTGGTTTCGTTCAGAAGATATTTCGGGGTCAAATTATCTATGATATTTCCTGTAGTAATAGCACTGTAAGTGAGAATGCCAAATGTCCCTTAAACTCGGCCTTGCGCTCTACCGTGCTCTAGATTTGTAAATGTTTGTTTTGTATTAATAATTAATATTGAAACAGTAAAAATGTTCATGCATTTAAAAAATTTGATATTAATGTTCTTGCGATTTTTATATATTTAAATATTGAGTTATATAATTGAGTTATACAACGCGACCGTCAGTTAACGCAAAGCGTTGGTCATCGCGAGCCTTTAGGCGACGCGAAAAGGTAGTCAACGCGAAGATTTAGAAAATTAACGGAAAGCGTTGGTAAACGGAAGAGTTGGTCAATGAGAAGCGTTAGTTATCCAAAGCAGAGCGTCAAAGATTCGCGAAGCGTGATTTCACGCGAATCGTTAACCAACGAGAAACGTAAGCTTAATTGAACTGTAAGTAAGCCAACGCGAAGCGTTGGTTAAAGAGACGCGTTAGTTAGTCAAAGCGAAGCGCCGGAGAGTCGCTTTGGTGATTCGCGAAGCGTGATTTTACGCAAATCGTAAAATTATCGTTGGTAAACGATAAGCGTTAACCCACGCGAAACGTAAGCTTAAGTAATCCGTAAGTCATCCAAGCGTTGGTCAGCGAAGCGTTGGTCATGAGAAGCGTTAGTCAATAGAAAGCGTAAGGTAAACGCGAAGCGTTAGTTAATCAACGCGAAGCGTTTGTTAATCAACACAAAGCATTAGTTAATCATCGCGAAGCGTTAGTTTATCAACGCGAAGCGTTAGTTAATCAACGCGAAGCGTAAGATAAACAACGCGAAGCGTTAGTTAATGAACGCGAAGCGTTAGTTAGTCAACGCGAAGCGTTGGATTATCAACGCGAAGCGTTAGTTAATCAACGCGAAGCGTTAGTTAACCAACGCGAAGCGTTAGTTAATCAACGCGAAGCGTTTGTTAATCAACACAAAGCATTAGTTAATCATCGCGAAGCGTTAGTTTATCAACGCGAAGCGTTAGTTAATCAACGCGAAGCGTAAGATAAACAACGCGAAGCGTTAGTTAATGAACGCGAAGCGTTAGTTAGTCAACGCGAAGCGTTGGATTATCAACGCGAAGCGTTAGTTAATCAACGCGAAGCGTTAGTTAACCAACGCGAAGCGTTAGTTAATCAACGCGAAGCGTTAGAAAATCAACGCGAAGCGTTAGATAAACAACGCGAAGCGTTAGTTAGTCAACGCGAAGCGTTAGTAAGTCAACGCGAAGCGTTAGTTAGTCAACGCGAAGCGTTAGTTAGTCAACGCGAATCGTTGGATAATCAACGCGAAGCGTTTGTTAATCAACACGAAGAGTTAGTTAATCAACGCGAAGCGTTAGTTAATCAACGTGAAGCGTTAGTTAGTCAACTTGAAGCGTTAGTTAATCAACGCGAAGGGTTAGTTAATCAACGCGAAGCGTTAGTTAATCAACGCGAAGCGTTAGTAAATCAACGCGAAGCGTTAGATAAACAACGCGAAGCGTTAGTTAGTCAACGCGAAGCGTTAGTAAGTCAACGCGAAGCGTTAGATAAACAACGCGAAGCGTTAGTTAGTCAACGCGAAGCGTTATTAAGTCAACGCGAAGCGTTAGTTAGTCAACGCGAAGCGTTAGTTAGTCAACGCGAATCGTTGGATAATCAACGCGAAGCGTTTGTTAATCAACACGAAGAGTTAGTTAACTAACGCGAAGCGTTAGTTAATCAACGTGAAGCGTTAGTTTATCAACGCGAAGCGTTAGTTAATCAACGCGAAGCGTTAGTCAACGCGAAGCGTTAGTTAATCAACGCGAACCGTTGGATAATCAACGCGAAGCGTTAGTTAATCAACGCGAAGCATTAGTTAATCAACGTGAAGCGCTAGTTAATCAACGCGAAGCGTTAGTTAATCAACGCGAAGCGTTAGTAAATCAACGCGAAGGGTAAGATAAACAACGCGAAGCGTTAGTTAATCAACGCGAAGCAAAGCGTTGGTCATCGCGAGCCTTTAGGCGACGCGAAAAGGTAGTCAACGCGAAGATTTAGAAAATTAACGGAAAGCGTTGGTAAACGTAAAGCGTTGGTAAACGGAAGAGTTGGTCAATGAGAAGCGTTAGTTATCCAAAGCGGAGCGTCAAAGATTCGCGAAGCGTGATTTCACGTGAATCGTTAACCAACGAGAAACGTAAGCTTAATTGAACTGTAAGTAAGCCAACGCGAAGCGTTGGTTAAAGAGACGCGTTAGTTAGTCAAAGCGAAGCGCCGGAGAGTCGCTTTGGTGATTCGCGAAGCGTGATTATACGCAAATCGTAAAATTATCGTTGGTAAACGATAAGCGTTAACCCACGCGAAACGTAAGCTTAAGTAAACCGTAAGTCATCCAAGCGTTGGTCAGCGAAGCGTTGGTCATGAGAAGCGTTAGTCAATAGAAAGCGTAAGGTAAACGCGAAGCGTTAGTTAATCAACGCGAAGCGTTTGTTAATCAACACAAAGCATTAGTTAATCATCGCGAAGCGAAAGTTTATCAACGCGAAGCGTTAGTTAATCAACGCGAAGCGTAAGATAAACAACGCGAAGCGTTAGTTAATGAACGCGAAGCGTTAGTTAGTCAACGCGAAGCGTTGGATTATCAACGCGAAGCGTTAGTTAATCAACGCGAAGCGTTAGTTAACCAACGCGAAGCGTTAGTTAATCAACGCGAAGCGTTAGTAAATCAACGCGAAGCGTTAGATAAACAACGCGAAGCGTTAATTAGTCAACGCGAAGCGTTAGTAAGTCAACGCGAAGCGTTAGTTAGTCAACGCGAAGCGTTAGATAGTCAACGCGATTCGTTGGATAATCAACGCGAAGCGTTTGTTAATCAACACGAAGAGTTAGTTAATCAACGCGAAGCGTTAGATAATCAACGTGAAGCGTTAGTTAGTCAACTTGAAGCGTTAGTTAATCAACGCGAAGGGTTAGTTAATCAACGCGAAGTGTTAGTTAATCAACGCGAAGCGTTAGTTAATCAACGCGAAGCGTTAGTAAATCAACGCGAAGCGTTAGATAAACAACGCGAAGCGTTAGTTAGTCAACGCGAAGCGTTAGTAAGTCAACGCGAAGCGTTAGTTAGTCAACGCGAAGCGTTAGTTAGTCAACGCGAATCGTTGGATAATCAACGCGAAGCGTTTGTTAATCAACACGAAGAGTTAGTTAACTAACGCGAAGCGTTAGTTAATCAACGAGAAGCGTTAGTTTATCAACGCGAAGCGTTAGTTAATCAACGCGAAGCGTTAGTTAATCAGCGCGAAGCGTTAGTTAATCAACGCGAAGCGTTAGTTTATCAACGCGAAGCCTAAGTCAATCAACGCGAAGCGTTAGTCAACGCGAAGCGTTAGTTAATCAACGCGAACCGTTGGATAATCAACGCGAAGCGTTAGTTAATCAACGCGAAGCATTAGTTAATCAACGTGAAGCGCTAGTTAATCAACGCGAAGCGTTAGTTAATCAACGCGAAGCGTTAGTAAATCAACGCGAAGGGTAAGATAAACAACGCGAAGCGTTAGTTAATCAACGCGAAGCAAAGCGTTGGTCATCGCGAGCCTTTAGGCGACGCGAAAAGGTAGTCAACGTGAAGATTTAGAAAATTAATGGAAAGCGTTGGTAAACGTAAAGCGTTGGTAAACGGAAGAGTTGGTCAATGAGAAGCGTTAGTTATCCAAAGCGGAGCGTCAAAGATTCGCGAAGCGTGATTTCACGCAAATCGTTAACCAACGAGAAACGTAAGCTTAATTGAACCATAAGTAAGCCAACGCGAAGCGTTGGTTAAAGAGACGCGTTAGTTAGTCAAAGCGAAGCGCCGGAGAGTCGCTTTGGTGATTCGCGAAGCGTGATTTTACGCAAATCGTAAAATTATCGTTGGTAAACGATAAGCGTTCACCCACGCGAAACGTAAGCTTAAGTAAACCGTAAGTCATCCAAGCGTTGGTCAGCGAAGCGTTGGTCATGAGAAGCGTTAATCAATAGAAAGCGTAAGGTAAACGCAAAGCGTTAGTTAATCAACGCGAAGCGTTTGTTAATCAACACAAAGCATTAGTTAATCATCGCGAAGCGTTAGTTTATCAACGCGAAGCGTTAGTTAATCAACGCGAAGCGTAAGATAAACAACGCGAAGCGTTAGTTAATGAACGCGAAGCGTTAGTTAGTCAACGCGAAGCGTTGGATTATCAACGCGAAGCGTTAGTTAATCAACGCGAATCGTTAGTTAACCAACGCGAAGCGTTAGTTAATCAACGCGAAGCGTTAGTAAATCAACGCGAAGCGTTAGATAAACAACGCGAAGCGTTAGTTAGTCAACGCGAAGCGTTAGTAAGTCAACGCGAAGCGTTAGTTAGTCAACGCGAAGCGTTAGTTAGTCAACACGAATCGTTGGATAATCAACGCGAAGCGTTTGTTAATCAACACGAAGAGTTAGTAAATCAACGCGAAGCGTTAGTTAATCAACGTGAAGCGTTAGTTTATCAACGCGAAGCGTTAGTTAATCAACGCGAAGCGTTTGTTAATCAGCGCGAAGCGTTAGTTAATCAACGCGAAGCGTTAGTTTATCAACGCGAAGCCTTAGTCAATCAACGCGAAGCGTTAGTTAATCAACTCGAACCGTTGGATAATCAACGCGAAGCGTTAGTAAATCAACGTGAAGCGTTAGTTAGTCAACTTGAAGCGTTAGTTAATCAAATCGAAGCGTTAGTTAATCAACGCGAAGCGTTAGTAAATCAACGCGAAGCGTTAGATAAACAACGCGAAGCGTTAGTTAGTCAACGCGAAGCGTTAGTTAGTCAACGCGAAGCGTTAGTTAGTCAACGCGAATCGTTGGATAATCAACGCGAAGCGTTTGTTAATCAACACGAAGCGTTAGTTAATCAACGCGAAGCGTTAGTTAATCAACGTGAAGCGTTAGTTTATCAACGCGAAGCGTTAGTTAATCAACGCGAAGCGTAAGTTAATCAGCGCGAAGCGTTAGTTAATCAACGCGAAGCGTTAGTTTATCAACGCGAAGCCTTAGTCAATCAACGCGAAGCGTTAGTCAACGCGAAGCCTTAGTTAATCAATGCGAACCGTTGGATAATCAACGCGAAGCGTTAGTTAATCAACGTGAAGCGCTAATTAATCAACGCGAAGCGTTTGTTAATCAACGCGAAGCGTTTGTTAATCAACGCGAAGCGTTAGTAAATCAACGCGAAGGGTAAGATAAACAACGCGAAGCGTTAGTTAATCAACGCGAAGCGTTAGTAAGTCTACGCGAAGCGTTGGATAATCAACGCGAAGCGTTAGTGCATCAACGCGAAGCGTTAGTTAATCAACGTGAAGCGTTAGTTAATCAACGCGAAGGGTTAGTTAATCAACGCGAAGCGTGAGTTAGTCAACGCGAAGCGTTAGTTAATCAACGCGAAGCGTTAGTAAATCAACGCGAAGCGTTAGTAAATCAACGCGAAGCGTTAGATAAACAACGCGAAGCGTAAGTTAGTCAACGCGAAGCGTTAGTTAGTCAACGCGAAGCGTTGGATAATCAACGCGAAGCGTTAGTTAATCAACACGAAGCGTTAGTTAATCAACACGAAGCGTTAGTTAATTAACACGAAGCGTTAGTTAATCAACGCGAAGCGTTAGTTAATAAACGTGAAGCGTTAGTTTATCAACGCGAAGCGTTAGTTAATCAACGCGAAGCGTTAGTTTATCAGCGCGAAGCGTTAGTTAATCAACGCGAAGCGTTGGTTAATCAACGCGAAGCGTTTGTTTATCAACGCGAAGCCTTAGTCAATCAACGCGAAGCGTTAGTCAGCGCACAACGTTAGTTAATCAACGCGAACCGTTGGATAATCAACGCGAAGCACTAGTTAGTCAACGCGAAGCGTAGTTAATCAACGCGAAGCGTTAGTTAATCAACGCGAAGCGTTAGTAAATCAACGCGAAGCGTATGATAAACAACGCAAAGCGTTAGTTAATCAACGCGAAGCGTTAGTTAGTCAACGCGAAGCGTTGGATAATCAACGCGAAGCGTTAGTTAATCAACGCGAAGTGTTAGTTAATCAACGTGAAGCGTTAGTTAATCAACGCGAAGCGTTGTATAAAGAACGCGAAGCGTTAGTTAATCAACGCGAAGCGTTAATTAGTCAACGCGAAGCCTTAGTTAATCAACGCGAAGCGTTTGTTTAACAACGCGATGCGTTAGTTAATCAACGCGAAGCGTTAGTTAATCAACGCCAAGCGATAGTTAATCATTGCGAAACGTTAGTTAATCAACGCGAAGCGTTAGTTAATCAACGCCAAGCGATTGTTAATCAATGCGAAACTTCAGTTTATCAACGCAAAGCGTTTGTAAACGCATAGCGAAATGTAAGCTAAAGCAAACCGTAAATCACCCAACGCGAAGTGTAGCTTAATGAGAAGTGTAAGTCAAAAGGAAGCGTAAGGTCAACGCGAAGCGTTAGTAAACGCCAACTGTTAGCAAAGCTTTTACTAACGCGGAACGTTAGCTGCAGCGAACCATAAGTCAGCCAACGCGAGGCGTTGGTCAATAAGAAGCGTTAGTTATGCAAAGCGAAGCTTCATTGGTACGCGAAGCGTTATGCCAAGCGAATAATTAACCAACGCAAAGCGTTAACCAACGCGAAACGTAAGCTTAATGTTAACTTTAATGAAACGTAAGTCAGCGAAGCGTTGGTCAATGAGAAGCGTCAGTCAATAGGAAGCGTCAGATCAACGCAAAGCGTTTGTTAATCAACGCAAACGGTAAGTCAGCCAACGTGAAGCGTTGGTCGATGAGAACCGTTAGTCAATAGGAAGTGTTAGGTTACCGCGAAACTTTAGTAAACGCAATGCGTTTACTAATGCGAAACGTAAGCTAAAGCGAACCGTTAGTGAGCCAATAAGAACCGTTAATCAGTAAGAATTGTTCGGTCAAGGCTTTGCGTTTATCAACACGAAACGTAAGCTACAGCGAACCGTATTCAAAGCGAAGCGTCAATGAGAAGTGAAAGGTCCACACGAAGCGTTATATTATATATATATATATATATATATATATATATATATATATATATATATATATATATGTAAATATATGTATATATATATATATATATATATATATATATATATTTAAATATATATATATATATATATATATATATATATATATATATATATATATATATATATATATATACATTATATATAGATAATTTTTGATAGGATCGATGGACCTTTGAATAAACTATTTGCAAAATTTTGTACAAAAAAACTTATATACACACCTGGTTGAAAAAACTGAAATAAACATAAAAACAATACTATTTGATGTATGTTATGTTTGTACATGTGAGGACAAATTTTGAGAAAACTATTGAGTTTATGAAAAATTTTTGCAAACAAAAGTTGTTTATTTTAAAGAGAAGAAAATTTTTTGTCAATAAAATTTTTGTTTACCTCTTACGGTTTCAAAGATATATTTTTTCCACCCTGGCGGGGGGAATTACTTTCCGATTTTGCCCATTAACGAATTTGACCTTAATTTTTTGGTCTAGAACGCATACAAAAATTTTCAGCTCGTTATCTCTTCTCGTTTTTGAGTTATCGACTTCACAGACAGACAGATGGCCGAATTAGGCCATTTTATGAATATCTTTGTAAAGCATTTTTGTCAAGGATTAATATTTTCAAGCATTACAAAGTCGTAACTAAACTTAATATACCTTGTATATTTACAAATATACTGGGTACAAAAATAGTATGTATGGTTGTTATGTATACCTACGGGTCCATGGAGACCATGCCTTCATTCGCCTATCAATTATATTTCTCATTGTTTTCAAATTTGAGGACAAGTTTTGAGAAAACTATTGAGTTTATGAAAAAGTTTTTCAAACAAAAGTTGTTTATTTTAAAGAGAAGATGTTTTTTTGTCAACAAATTTTGTTTCTATCTGTTACGGTTTCAAAGATGTGTAATTCCCCCCTCTTATGCACAAATTTGTGCACAAATTTGCTCTTTGTGCACAAATTATGAGAAAACTATTGAGTTTATGGAAAAACATTTCAAGCAAAAGTTGATTATTTTATAATGAAGAAGATTTTATGTCAATAAATTTTTTTTCTATCTCTTACGGTTTCAAAGGCGAACATTTCCACCCCTCCTAGTGGGGGGAAACACGTTCCGATTTTGCCCATTAACGAACTTTACCTTACTTTTTTGGTCTAGAACACACAAAAAAATTTTCAGCTCGTTATCTCTTTTCGTTCTTGAGTTATCGGGTTCACAGACGGACAGACGAATAAGGCCGAATTAGGCCATTTTATGAATACCTTTGTGAAGCATTTTTGTCAAGGATTTATATTTTCAAGCGTTACATAGACGGGACTAAATATAATATACCTTGTATATTTACATATACAGGATATAAAAATAGTATGTATAGTTGTTATGTATACCTACGGGTCCATGGAGACCATGCCTTCATTCGCCTGTCAATTGAATTTCTCATTTTTTTCAACTTTGAGGACAAATTTTGATAAAACTGTTGAGTTTATGAAAAAAGTTTTCAAACAAAAGTTGTTTATTTCAAAGAGAAGAAGATTTTTGGCTTACAAATTTTTTTTCTATCTCCTACGGTTTCAAAGATATAATTTTTCCCCCCTAGTGGGGGGAAACACGTTCCGATTTTGCCCATTAACGAACTTGACCTTACTTTTTTGGTCAAGAATACACACAAAAATTTTCAACTCGATATCTCTTTTCGTTTTTGAGTTATCGGCTTCACAGACGGACAGACGGACGGACGGACATGTGAAAAAGGCCGAATTAGGCCATTTTATGAATATCTTTGTGAAGCATTTTTGTCAAGGATTAATATTTTCAGGCGTTACAAAGTCGGGACTAAACTTAATATACCTTGTATATTTACAAATATACTGGGTATAAAAATAATAATTGATCAATGCAAAATATACTATAAGTACTGACTAAATAATGTCGCTTAACTCCAAACACTAGACGAAAACTGCTGTATTCAATAAGCCATTGCCATTACCATCGGTTAAAGAAATTTTTAGGGATCATATAGTTCATTATGTTTTTTACATGGTTCTTTACTATGATATGGTCTAATACAATTCAATTTTTAAACAGCTAGCCTCATCCAATCAGATAGGACTCTATAAAAATATCAAGGAATGAGATGAATATATGCGTTCTAATGCTAATTTGGTTAAATCGAAAATTGTAAAAATGTTCTTTTTTCCGATACAAATTTCCAGTTTTCGCAATTTTCCCATCGGTTTGGGTACTATATCTACCCGTGTGCCAAATATCATTACAGGATATCTGGAAGTAGCGTATAATTATGACAGATCATACTCAAGTTTTTAAGGCGCATACCGCGAATTTTGCGTTTTTAAAGTGAAATAACTTTTTAACGGTTCATTCGTTAACGATCATTGAAAAAACCGGTTTCTTAGAATTCCGTAAGGTATCGATAATTCGAAATTTCAACACTGTTGCTTTTTTCGTTTAGAAGATATTTCGTGGTCAAATAAGGTTCTAATATTTCCTGTAGTAATAGCACTGTAGTGAGAAGTCCAAATGTTTCCCTCAAACTCGGCCTTGCGCGCTACCGTGCTCTAGATTAGAGACATTACAAAAATGTATAAATATTTTAGAATATCGTCGGAGCAAACCGTTTCTCCGAAAATCCCGAACAACATACGATAATCTTGAACTTTCGATAAAATCTTCATTAAGTGAAGTATATCACGCACAGTGCTATAAATTATTTACAGCAATAAAAATACCGCAAGACGTTCAGGATTTACAACAGCAAAGTGTAGTGGAACGTGGCAATGCATCGGAAGTTTCTGGGAATAGCTCCGAGTCACATGGTCCTGTTTCTGGAGAGTGCTCCAAGTCACATTTTCCTGTATCTGGGGAGTGCTTCAAATCACATGCTACTATTTCCGGAGCTTTTCAATTAGTTAATTACAATGATTTAAAAAAATCAAAAATAAATATTTTTTTTAAATCGTCAGATTATTCGAATCCCTCCAGATAATCGTCAGATTATGAGACAGCACGTCTAGGACATATAGATGAACCATATTTATCTTAATTTGACGCGCTTGAGTAATTCAAAATGGTGAATTTTTTTTGCACATTCTAATAATGACCACGAGTTTGCGTCACATCCAAATCGTCAGAATATTGAATGATATCTTGTTTTTAGGTTCACTTAACATCCCCTTAGAAAATCTG
Organism: Nineta flava; assembly: GCA_963920215.1. Taxonomy (NCBI): domain Eukaryota; kingdom Metazoa; phylum Arthropoda; class Insecta; order Neuroptera; family Chrysopidae; genus Nineta; species Nineta flava. The sequence goes on along the minus strand of OY986043.1, from coordinate 40,519,655 downwards.
ACGCACACGATAAAATTTTTTTTTTCATTTTCAACCCTTACGTACGACCACCTCCATCATGCAAACTATGGATGCTATGGATGCTATCAATATCTGACGCGCTCGAGTATGTCCATGCAATAGTTTTTTTTACATTTTTGAAAACCCATAGCCGCTCCCTACACCGATGAAAAGGTATACATTATGTAACATTTTTTTCATTTTTTTCATCTGAGCTTTGCAACCCAATAGGTCTAAATGACGCTCGAGTAAATTCCCATTTAGCATCGTGGGCTGCCTTACTATAATACATACGATGAAAAAATAAATAGGTCATAAGTTAAAAATATATAAACTGAATATTTTTGGAAGTATTGGTCTCTTTTTATTTTCTAACACGAAAATAAACAGTAAAACAGCTTCATTTCTGCTAGCATTCGCATACGTTAAAAACTGTTGTCAGAATAGTTTTTGTAAACAAAACTTTCTATTGTTCTTGAAGACTTAAAGATTACTTTTATAGTGAAATACATCGATGGCAGGAGGAGATACACAATGTATGTAATATCATTTATGCTACAATTATTCGTACACAGTGTTGAAGCAATAATCGATCAAATTGTGAAATTCCAATAATAATAATTGTACTATATTTTGCGTTTAATTTAAATTAAAGCAAAGTTATTTCTTGTAAGAGTCATAATACTATTATATATTACTAATGTTTACAATGTATGTTATGTAAGTGGAATGAATACTTTAATATCATCCTTAAAATAATGTCCAAAGAACAATGTAATCTCCCGAGTAGAAAATAAAAATATTAAAAAAATTCGATAAAGAGAATTGGAAATGGAAGTAGGCGGAAATGATGAATAAAAGTGTAAAAAGATTTGTATGATGAAAAAACTGGATAGAAAAATATGCACTAACAAATAACATTGACGTGTCGGTAACGTTACGACGATAGTACTATGTTCCTTATTGTATGCCTTGTTTTCAAATAGTTACAATGTAAGGTGTGTCACAATGGTTATGGTTAACGAATTCGATAAATTGTTTTTGTAAGTCAATTCACATTTTTCCACCATCAATATTTTTGCAAATTACCTAAGGTTTGAATGTTTTCATTTAATATGACTCCTTAACTTCCTTTAATGTGACGTGATAACTGTGTATTGATTGATTGATTGATTTATATCGGGATAAAACTATTTCACTTCGACCTTATGGTCCATTGTGCTCCCCCTTCTACCTCAGTCTGACGAGACTCGCTTCTCCCATATGTTGGCCAAATATCCTATATCTGCTGTAACCCATGGTACTTGCCGCAGTACTTTTTCCCAGTGATCACAGTGTTTAGAATTTGACCACTCGTTGATCACCGGTATACATACATTCCTTGGAATTCTTCAAATAGGCTCTGGGCTTATGAAAGGCATTCCGACTCTGCTTCTGTTTTTTTGTTTCCTTCGAAACCACTGTGACCCGGCACCCTGATCAATTTAACATTGTTCCATAATATTTTGATAACTGCGTTACAAGCGAAGCTTCTTAAATGAGTAAAAATACTTGAAACAAGCCAAAATTAGCATATACGCTCCTTGGATTGGGAAGGCCTTCAATTTAATTTACATAGGTTCAGTCAGTATGATTTAGTAAATCTGCTAACCCGCCTGGATAGGATTTTTATGTATGAACGTATGTTTACATGTAACTAATATACTTTCGACTTATTTTTGATGAAGTGTTGGGTCTGAAAATTGGCATAATTCTATACACTCATAGCTGATACGAAATTAATTAACTGATGAGAAACTATACTTCTAGCCATATAATATTCCATCATTTATTTTTCCTTCTAAGGGTCTGATTCAAAAAAATTATCCTATGTCTGTTCCCTTAAAACTATCATCTTACCCAATTTTTTCAGACTGGTAGACGGAGTAACTTTTTAAAATTTAAGTGTGGGTAGCTAGCATATCGATATCGATATTATACTTCGATATTATCACGCCTCTAACTGAAAAAACTGTGACTCCTTGAAAATTCTTGGCCCTACCCCCCTAATATTTTACCAAAAAATAATATATGCCCTTCCCCATGGTTCATGCTATTTCCTTACCCAATTTCATAAGAGAGGTAAATAGTTTTAAGGAGTGTTGATATAATTGTCAAAATATGTGTTTAAGATTTGAATTAAGTTTCGAAACGCGAATGGAATCGAAACTCCTTTCGATGTTATTTTTAGAATGTTTCCGATTAATTTAATTTTCACAGTCAATTTTTCAATGTATACTCACATTCTCAAAAAATCAAACAGTTCGAATATTTCGTTTAGGAGATATTAATTGAGGGAGTGAACTTTTATAACAATAATAATATGAAGATGAGTGTAATGTGTTGGATATGGGACCGTATATTTCAAATAATCTAAAGGGTAGTTCAGATGGAGGGAGAAATACAGAATTTGGTATACCTAATGAATATCGGAAAAACGAAAAACGTATAAGAAATGAAGTTGTACAATTTGGTTGTTTTATTACTAGAATAATTACAGAAATATTTACGATTTAAGATTTCAAAATAAAATTCTAAATATCTTTGTATATATGAACGAAAGGAGAACAACTCCATTTCAAAAAAGGAATCGTTTGGTATACAGACTGCTCTCAAATTGGGAAAGGAACCATAGCGGGAATTTACTGTGAAAGATTAATGTCAAACAAAAGCCTAAACTTGGGGTAATGTGCCACAGTTTTTTAGATATTGAGGCCTCATATACGTAGAGGCTATATAAACAGAACATATTCTCTCGGACAGTCAAGCTGCTATAAATGCCTTGTCTGCAACTGAAGTCACCTCAGGGGCAGTCACGGATTGTCTAGAAAAACTACTGGAGCTGGAAAAGCGGAACAATGTTAAACTGATCTGCACTAAACAGCGTTCTATACATTTCAGATACCGTAGCAAAAACTATTTTTTTCGTTTTATTTGATTTTTTTTTTTTTGCGGCAGGGAAATGCATTGACGGACAGATTGTGGGACTCCTGGCCAGCCAAACTACACACTAAAACCCACCCCTCTTTTTGGGGCTTCGAGAACTTGCACATTAGCCCCCGCAGGTAAAATAAAAAATAACCAAACAAAACATAAAATCACAAAATATCACAACATTACCTTGTCAAATGAATTGACTAGGTAGGAAAAAAAATAACAAAAATAAATTATATAAAAAAAACAGCAACAAAATATAAACTACAAAAACAAAATAACGTTGCAGTGTAGGTGTAAAAGGCCTTCACTGCAACAAATAAAAATACTTAAAAACTAGGTAACGATAAAATAAAATCAAAACTTAAAAAGTAGATAACAATAAAAACTTTTAAAAGCTAAAAAATATAACAACGTGTAATAGTGTGGGTGAAAGAGCCCACACTATTACAATAAAAACAATAAAACTTAAAAGCTATGTGTAATAAAATGTGATATTGGGGGTGTAAGGGGTCCACAATATCACAGATAAAATCAATAAATAATTTAAAAGCACAAAACATTTAAAAAGAAAATAAAATCCTACGAGGCTGTAAATAAAAACGAATAATAGAGACGAATTTTTAAAAACAATAAATGTTTCCCCTAGAGTCTCCGTAGAAGAAGAGATTAATTTAAAAATGTAATCATCCTCTTCACGGAGCTCGCATTATATGATAATGGCCGTGCTACATTCTTTCGAAGCCGTAGTCTTTGCCGTAAAAGTTCAAAGACTACACATTCCTCAACAATATGCCTCACGGTTTGAACTGTCCTGCAAACAGCGCACCTTGGCTGATCCTCACCGCAGAGAAGATATGCACGCGAGATTTGAGTGTGGCCTAATCGCAAACGCGTAAGGGCCACACTCTCTCTCAACGGCTCAGATTTACAGGGGCCGGATCTTAATGATGTTTGGCTTGACCTGTTGCAGCTTTTCCGTGAGGTTGTTCCACTCACGCTGCCATTTTTCATAAATTTTGAAACGTATGCACACTTTCAGGTCCTCTGGGCGTAATGAAATTAGATCCAGGTGGTCTGAATCAGCCGCGACCCGCGCAGCTTTATCAGCCACCTCATTCCTAAGTATACCCACGTGCCCAGGCGTCCATACAAAAACGATAGACATGTGCTGGAACACGTGAAGTATCACTTGGATGTTTTGCACCAAAGGGTCCCTTGAAAGCGTGCACATTAGTGCTTGCAGCGCGCTCAACGTGCCGGAACAAATGAGGAATGTATTGTGAAGGTTCGATAACTCTTCACAATATCGCAGGGCTTGCAAAATTGCATATAATTCAGCAGTGTATACCGATGCCTGTGGGGAGAGGGACCAAATGTGTGACCTATTGCTGATGGCAAAAGCGCTCCCCACACCAGAAACGGTTTTAGATCCATCCGTATACACGCACAGAGAGTCATTGTATTCGCTAATAATTTCTTGAAAGCAGGTCCGATAGTACTGGGAACTGGTCGCATGTTTACGGAGACCAGACAGGTCGAAGCGGCACCTTACCTTTGGGATTAGCCAAGGAGCAGCTCAGGTCTGGTGACCATGGCACGTCTCTCATAGAGTCTCCTCAGAAATCTGGATTTTCTGAAGAGAGCCGGGATAACTGAGGAGCAGGCGCTCATGCCTCAAACTCATTGGGGGCAATCCCGACTCTCCACATAGACTCATAAATTCCGGGCGGAGGAGAATACTTCACAGCCATAATCCATCCTGGGCAGAACCAGGAATGAATAAAGCCGCAGTAGCATCTCCCGATCCGCACCCGCCAGCCGCACCAGCCAATCCCTTAAGCACAATCATTGCCTTGCGACAACTCGCTGCCAGGGATTGGAGGTGTGGACGCCACATTAATTTCTTGTCAAAGACAAGCCCCAGGAACCTAATAGAATCGGCACATTTAAGGCGGGCACCCTTTAAGTAAAGGATCGGATCAGGATTTGCCTTACGTTTTATACAGAAATGGACCACTTTAGATTTAGTTGTGGAGAACCGAAAACCAACACTCTCTGCAGAATACACCACTTCGTTGATGCCCTGCTGGAGTCTCGTTTCAATTGTATCCATTGATGGAGCTCCATAGAAAATTGCAAGGTCATCAACATACAGACTTATCAGACGATTAGTTTCCAGCCACCAGACGAGACGTCTGTTCACCATTTTTTCCAATATCTTGCTGAAGCAGCAACTCAAAGATATTTAACGGTGGCTTGATGGTTGCGATGAATCTTTATCCGCTTTATGCAGCGGGATAATAAGGGCTTCCCGCCATTGCTGAGGGTAAATGCTCTGTTGAAAAATATTGTTGTGTAGATCCAGTAATCCGCAATTACCAGGATAAGGCAGATTCTGGATCATGGCATAATGTATTGTACCGGGGCCAGGTGATGTATCTTTTGACACCTTAAGCGCCTCCAGTAGTTCTTGCATTGTAAAATCGTTGTTATACTGGAGGGATTCGTCCGCGAAAAAATCAAGATCGTCATGTCGTTCGTGATGCATCTTGACTGCAGGAAATCCGGGTCATAAATTTGGGAGCTGCAGACGCGCTCGAAATGGTCCGCTAAACACTCAGCGATTTCGGCACGCTGCGATATGACTCAGCCATCCAAATTAAGGAGGGCAGGCGCCGGTGATGAGGAAAATTTACCCAAAATTGCCTTCACCCTCCTCCATACCTCCGAAGATGGTGTGGAGGTGTTGATGGCCGAAACATATTGCTCCCAAGATAGCCTTTTCTTATTTCGAATAATTCTTGTTGCAATAGATCTTTTTCTTTTAAAGGATATCAAATTTTCCTGCGTCTTTTCAATTTGTTAAACGCCCTCTTTTTCTCTGCAACCGCTACTCTCACGACATCATTCCACCAGGGAACTTTCCTCTTAGTTGGAATGCCGGAAGACTTACTTATAGAAGACGCCATCTGGGTGAAGTAGGATGTGGACACATCGGTGAGTTATGAGTAATTTTGATGGGTAGATGGTCACTCCCACAAGGATCAGGAAGTACCATCCATTCCAGTCGATGAGCCAGAGCCGGTGAACATAGAGTCAGATCAATTGCTGATATCTCACCAGTTCTGGCGTATAATCGTGTTTTCTCACCGGTATTTAAAAGAAACGTGTTTGAATCATCCAAAATACTTTCGATGGATCTCCCACGTTCGTCTCTATTGCTCACAGCCCCACAATTGACTGTGAGCGTTAAAATCACCTAGCATCAGAAATGGTTGTGGAAGTTGCAAGGTTAAACGGGCCAGAACTTCGATACTCCAATCGAAGTCCGGCAGATAGATTGTGCATACTGTAAGTTCGAGCGTTCCGTATATTCTAACAGCTATAGCTTGCAAGGGGGGTCAAGGCAAAGGGCCTGGTAAGATAGGCCCCGCCTTATTAATATTGCGACACCTCCCCTTGCTCGAACATCTGGCAGAACATCTAGCCGGCGGATGGTATATCTCTTCAGGGTATAGGTCTCCGCCGGTCTAAGATGTGTTTCTTGTATACATACACACAAAGGTGTATGCTCTGCCAGAAGCATGTTTATCTCACAGTAGCGTTGTTTAATACCATTGCAATTCCACTGTAATATATTAACCATTTCTATTGGCTAGGATGGGTTGCCCCAGGAAGTTGTGGGATCACTTTCTGGGTTTCCCGTTCGGCCAGCCTCGTATATCCCTTCTGGTCGTCTCCTTGTCGGAGAAAGTGACGGAATCTGAATCCGTCTCCGACGTCTTCTTGTATGAGACGACGACCCTTTTTTCTCGATCCGGGAGGCTACTCGAGTGCAGCTTGTGCGTTGGGCTGCCTCCCGGCGATGTTGAAGCCGGAGGCCTGGACATCTCCGGCATTGGTGAGCTCAGCTCCGCCTGCAGAGCCAGCTCACCCCGTGATGAAGAGGAGGTTTTAATGGTTGCCACCTTCGAAACTCTCACGTCCGCCTTTAGGGTCTCTCTCTTACGTTTGGTAGTATTTTTGGGAGGAACCTGAATAGACCCCTCCGGAGAAGATTTTATAACTTTTACTGGTCTTGCTGACGCTTGGCCTTCACTTTTTTTATTTAAAAACTCGCTGATGATTTTCATCATCAGCAGAGCAAGCTCTTTCGCCAGAGCTCAAGCGTCAGCTGAAGGGGCAGGAGTACCTGTGACGCAGGCATAGGAGACGGCAGGCTGATTACCTGACGGCAGGAGTACCTGAGACGGCGGGCGAGGGCCGGAGCCCATCACCCTCCTGCGCACCTCAGGATAAGTGAGCTTATCCAGAACTCTCACTTTCTGGAGAGCCATTTCCTCTTTGTGTTTGGGGCAGTTCCTCGACTTTGCCGAGTGACTACCCCCACAATTAACACATATAATTGACTCATTGCACGGTCTTTTTTCGTGCAATGGCTCCCCGCATACACAAATTTGAGGCCTTTCACATCTACCTGCCGTGTGCCCGTAGCTCTGACACCGATAGCATCGCTTCGGTGCTGGAAGGTACGGACGCATGGGGATTTTCTTGTGAATGCCTGCGTCGATGGTTGCAGGCAAATCACTTTTACTGAAGGTAAGTTGTAGGAGAGGTGAGTCGGTCAAATTCTCGACTACGTCTTCGATGGAGCAAATCAAAAGATCACTCCTTGGGAACTACTTAAAGTTCCATGGGGTGACACTTCCACCTCATGATTGCCCAACATCTTCAGACATAAAAGCTTCTCATTTATAGCTTTGTCGCCGAAAGTCTCAACCAACAACCCGTTATTAAATTTTTTTACGTCTTTAAGACGTCCCACAGCCTCATACAATTTCTTCCCAATTAAAAAAGGGCTTACCGACTTAAAGTCGCTAGACTCACCCTTTCTCTTAATTAAAAAATACTTAATAATGCATTGCCTTTGGGAACCTGGAAGCAATGCTAGGTTTCCGCGATTCTTCCTTTTATCTTAAGGGAGGTTTGGTCCCTCCGACGTTTCGGTTATAACGGGGACGCCACCCGGGCCTCCTTTTACGGAAGGTAGCATTTCCGTTTGGTTTTGGGATTTTAAATTTTCCATAAACAATTTTTAAACCAGCCATCGTGTGCACAGGGGCGGGCTGGAATAGCCATGAACGGGTATACTCTCGGACTTAAATAGCCCTACCCCAGTACTCTGGGGCCCGGCCTCCGCTTTACCAGTCCCGGAATACGCGGACGGACTGGAACTCACCCGAAACAATGGAGATTCCGATCTCTGCATCCATTGCACACTATCCTACCAAGGACCGACGTGGCTGGTGGCTAAGCCCCGCACACCCTGCCTAGGCAGAGCAAGCTCACATCAAATCTCGGAGAAACTGAGGCCCCACCCTCAGCTCCTCTTGACCACTCCCAGCAGGGATGCACGAGACCGACAAATAATCGTCTTCAACGAAGACAATGTCGGCCAGATGACATGGCCGACAAGTAATGCTGAGACAGTGCATGAACACCGCACACCGAAACCAACGATGACGATGATGACAGCGCACGACATCCGCACACCGATCCCAACGTTGAAAAGTTTGGGTACGTAAGCTTCCCCTCCTGCTGGCTTATAGGCTAGGAACTAGGCCCTCCCACCACGACAAGGTGGACCCACGGGAGGAATTACTATTATTATTATTATTATTATTGTTATTGTTATTGTTATTGTTATTGTTATTGTTATTGTTATTGTTATTGTTATTGTTATTGTTATTGTTATTGTTATTGTTATTGTTATTGTTATTGTTATTGTTATTGTTATTGTTATTGTTATTGTTATTGTTATTGTTATTGTTATTGTTATTGTTATTGTTATTGTTATTGTTATTGTTATTGTTATTGTTATTGTTATTGTTATTGTTATTGTTATTGTTATTGTTATTGTTATTGTTATTGTTATTGTTATTGTTATTGTTATTGTTATTGTTATTGTTATTGTTATTGTTATTGTTATTGTTATTGTTATTGTTATTGTTATTGTTATTGTTATTGTTATTGTTATTGTTATTGTTATTGTTATTGTTATTGTTATTGTTATTGTTATTGTTATTGTTATTGTTATTGTTATTGTTATTGTTATTGTTATTGTTATTGTTATTGTTATTGTTATTGTTATTGTTATTGTTATTGTTATTGTTATTGTTATTGTTATTGTTATTGTTATTGTTATTGTTATTGTTATTGTTATTGTTATTGTTATTGTTATTGTTATTGTTATTGTTATTGTTATTGTTATTGTTATTGTTATTGTTATTGTTATTGTTATTGTTATTGTTATTGTTATTGTTATTGTTATTGTTATTGTTATTGTTATTGTTATTGTTATTGTTATTGTTATTGTTATTGTTATTGTTATTGTTATTGTTATTGTTATTGTTATTGTTATTGTTATTGTTATTGTTATTGTTATTGTTATTGTTATTGTTATTGTTATTGTTATTGTTATTGTTATTGTTATTGTTATTGTTATTGTTATTGTTATTGTTATTGTTATTGTTATTGTTATTGTTATTGTTATTGTTATTGTTATTGTTATTGTTATTGTTATTGTTATTGTTATTGTTATTGTTATTGTTATTGTTATTGTTATTGTTATTGTTATTGTTATTGTTATTGTTATTGTTATTGTTATTGTTATTGTTATTGTTATTGTTATTGTTATTGTTATTGTTATTGTTATTGTTATTGTTATTGTTATTGTTATTGTTATTGTTATTGTTATTGTTATTGTTATTGTTATTGTTATTGTTATTGTTATTGTTATTGTTATTGTTATTGTTATTGTTATTGTTATTGTTATTGTTATTGTTATTGTTATTGTTATTGTTATTGTTATTGTTATTGTTATTGTTATTGTTATTGTTATTGTTATTGTTATTGTTATTGTTATTGTTATTGTTATTGTTATTGTTATTGTTATTGTTATTGTTATTGTTATTGTTATTGTTATTGTTATTGTTATTGTTATTGTTATTGTTATTGTTATTGTTATTGTTATTGTTATTGTTATTGTTATTGTTATTGTTATTGTTATTGTTATTGTTATTGTTATTGTTATTGTTATTGTTATTGTTATTGTTATTGTTATTGTTATTGTTATTGTTATTGTTATTGTTATTGTTATTGTTATTGTTATTGTTATTGTTATTGTTATTGTTATTGTTATTGTTATTGTTATTGTTATTGTTATTGTTATTGTTATTGTTATTGTTATTGTTATTGTTATTGTTATTGTTATTGTTATTGTTATTGTTATTGTTATTGTTATTGTTATTGTTATTGTTATTGTTATTGTTATTGTTATTGTTATTGTTATTGTTATTGTTATTGTTATTGTTATTGTTATTGTTATTGTTATTGTTATTGTTATTGTTATTGTTATTGTTATTGTTATTGTTATTGTTATTGTTATTGTTATTGTTATTGTTATTGTTATTGTTATTGTTATTGTTATTGTTATTGTTATTGTTATTGTTATTGTTATTGTTATTGTTATTGTTATTGTTATTGTTATTGTTATTGTTATTGTTATTGTTATTGTTATTGTTATTGTTATTGTTATTGTTATTGTTATTGTTATTGTTATTGTTATTGTTATTGTTATTGTTATTGTTATTGTTATTGTTATTGTTATTGTTATTGTTATTGTTATTGTTATTGTTATTGTTATTGTTATTGTTATTGTTATTGTTATTGTTATTGTTATTGTTATTGTTATTGTTATTGTTATTGTTATTGTTATTGTTATTGTTATTGTTATTGTTATTGTTATTGTTATTGTTATTGTTATTGTTATTGTTATTGTTATTGTTATTGTTATTGTTATTGTTATTGTTATTGTTATTGTTATTGTTATTGTTATTGTTATTGTTATTGTTATTGTTATTGTTATTGTTATTGTTATTGTTATTGTTATTGTTATTGTTATTGTTATTGTTATTGTTATTGTTATTGTTATTGTTATTGTTATTGTTATTGTTATTGTTATTGTTATTGTTATTGTTATTGTTATTGTTATTGTTATTGTTATTGTTATTGTTATTGTTATTGTTATTGTTATTGTTATTGTTATTGTTATTGTTATTGTTATTGTTATTGTTATTGTTATTGTTATTGTTATTGTTATTGTTATTGTTATTGTTATTGTTATTGTTATTGTTATTGTTATTGTTATTGTTATTGTTATTGTTATTGTTATTGTTATTGTTATTGTTATTGTTATTGTTATTGTTATTGTTATTGTTATTGTTATTGTTATTGTTATTGTTATTGTTATTGTTATTGTTATTGTTATTGTTATTGTTATTGTTATTGTTATTGTTATTGTTATTGTTATTGTTATTGTTATTGTTATTGTTATTGTTATTGTTATTGTTATTGTTATTGTTATTGTTATTGTTATTGTTATTGTTATTGTTATTGTTATTGTTATTGTTATTGTTATTGTTATTGTTATTGTTATTGTTATTGTTATTGTTATTGTTATTATTATTATTATTATTATTATTATTATATTATTATTATTTTTTTTTTTGCGGCAGGGAGGTGGGAAATGCATTGACGCACTGAGTGTGGGACTCCTGGCAAACAGCCAGACTACCCACTTAAACCCACCCCCTTTCTTGGGGCTTCGAGAACCAGCTCATTAGCCCCCGCAGATTAAAAAATAACAAAAACAAAACTTAACAAATCACAAAATATCACAGCACTACCTAGTCAAATGAATTGACTAGGTAGGAAAAAAATAACCAAAAATAAAATATATATAAAAATAACAACAAAATATAAACAACAAAAACAACAACAACAAATAACAACGTTGCAGTGAAGGTGTAAAAGGTCTTCACTGCAACAAATAAAAATACTTAAAAAACTAGATAACAATATAAAAAAAAATTAAAACTTAATAACTAGATAACAATAAAAACCATTAAAAACTAAAAAAATTTAACAACGTGTAATAGTGTGGGAGTAAAGAGCCCACACTATTACAATAAAAACAATAAAACCTAAAAACTAAGTGTAATAAAATGTGATATTGTGGGTGTAAAGGGCCCACAATATCACAGATAAAATCAATAAATAGTTTAAAATCACAAAACATTTAAACGTAAAATAAAATCTACAAAGCTGTAAATAAAATCAAATAATAGAGACGACTTTTTAAAAACAAGAGATGTTTCCCCTAGAGTCTCCGTAGAAGGTGAGATTCATTTAAAAATGTAATCATCCTCTTCACGGAGCTCGCATTATATGATAATGCACGTGCTACATTTTTTCGAAGCCGTAGTCTTTGCCGTAAAGGTTCAAAGACTACACACTCCTCAACAATATGCCTCACGGTTTGCACTGTCCTGCAAACAGTGCACCTTGGCTGATCCTCACCGCAGAGAAGATATGCATGCGAGATTTGAGTGTGGCCTATTCGCAAACGCGTAAGGGCCACACTCTCTCTACGGCTAAGATTTACAGGTGCCGGCATCTTATTGATGCTTGGCTTGACCTGTTTGAGCTTTTCCGTGAGGTTGTTCCACTCACGCTGCCATTTTTCATGAATTTTGAAACGTATGCACACTTTCAGGTCCTCTGGGCGTATGGGAATTAGATGCAGGTGGTCTGAATCAGCCGCGACCCGCGCAGCTTCATCAGCCACCTCATTCCCATGTATACAATTATATATTCCCATACAAAAACGATGGACATGTGCTGGAGCACGTGGAGTATCGCCTGGATGTTTTGCACCAGAGGGTCCCTTGAAAGCGTGCACATTAGTGCTTGCAGCGCGCTCAACGAGTCAGAACAAATGAGGAATGTATTGTGAAGGTTCGAAAAGTCTTCACAATATCGCAGGGCTTGCAAAATTGCATATAATTCAGCAGTGTATACGGATGCCTGTGGGGAGTGTGAGCTATTGACAATGACAATAGCGCTCCCCACATCAGACATGGTTTTAGATCCATCCGTATACACGCACAGAGAGTCATTGTATTCGCTAATAATTTGCTGAAAGCAGGTCCGATAGTACTGGGAACTGGTCTCATCTTTACGGAGACCAGCCAGGTCAAAGCGGCACCTTACCTTTGGGATCAGCCAAAGAGGTACCTCCTGAAAACTATAGGGAAGTACCTGAGCGAATTCTAGATTAAGACTCTCTAAAAGCTCCTGCGTTCGAACGGCCAGAGGTCTGGTGACCGTGGCACGTCTCTCATAGAGTCTCCTCAGAAATCTGGATTTTCTGAAAAGAGCCGGGAAGTTAAGATGATTGGGTTTTGCCCATACCCCTGCGACATAATTGAGGAGCAAGTGCTCACGCCTCAGCCTCAATGGGGGCAATCCCGACTCTACACATAGACTCATAGAGGGACTCGTTCGAAAGGCTCCTGTAGCAAGTCTAATGCCTGCGTGGTGAATAGGATCTAGGATTTTGAGCGATGACGTCCGGGCGGAGAAGAATACAACACAGCCATAATCCATCCTGGGCAGAACCAGCGATGAATAGAGCCGCAGTAGCATCTCCCGGTCCGCACCCCACGATGTACCAGCCAATCCCTTAAGCACATTCATTGCCTTGCGACAACTCACTGCCAGGGATTGGAGGTGTGGACGCCACGTTAGTTTCTTGTCAAAGACAAGTCCCAGAAACCTAATAGAGTCGGCACATCCAAGGCGGGTACCCTTTAAGTAAAGGATCGGATCAGGATGTGCCTTGCGTTTTCTACAGAAATGGACCACTTGAGTTTTAATTGTGGAGAACCGAAAACCAACACTTTCTGCAGAATGCACCACTTCGTTGATGCCCTGCTGGAGTCTCGTTTCAATTGTATCCATTGATGGAGCTCCATAGAAAATTGCCAGGTCATCAACATACAGACATTGACGAATCGGGGCTGAAGCTGCGATGTGATTGACCGCTATAGCAAAAAGGGTGACACTAAGCGTCGAGCCCTTTGGAACACCATTCTCCTGGGAATGGATCCCAGAGTCAGTGCCACCCACCCGGACACGAAATTTGCGGTCATACATAAAACTTTGAATGAACTGAGGCAGAGATCCTCTTAGACTCCAGTCATGCAGCTTCCTGAGAATGCCATACCTCCAAGTCATATCATATGCTTTCTCCAGGTCGAAGAACACTCCCACAAAGTGATAGCCCCGGAGAAAATTGTCGTGAATGGCATTTTCAAGGCGAACAAGTTGATCCGTCGTCGAATGGTATTGGCGGAAACCTGTCTGATATTTACTTATCAGATGATTAGTTTCCAGCCACCAGACGAGACTGTTCACCAATTTTTCCAATATCTTGCTGAAGCAGCAAGTCAAAGATAGTGGACGGTAGCTTGATGGTTGCGATGAATCTTTACCCTCTTTAAGCAGCGGGATAATAATGGCTTCCCGCCATTGCTGAGGGTAAACGCTCTGCCGAAAAATATTGTTGTATAGATCCAGTAATCCGCACTTACCAGGATAAGGCAGATTCTGGATCATGGCATAATGAATTGTATCGGGGCCAGGTGATGTATCTTTTGACCCCTTTAGTGCCTCCAGTAGTTCTTGCATTGTAAAATCTTTGTTATACTGGAGGGATTCATCTGAGAAAAAATCAAGATCATCATGTTGTTCGTGATGCATCTTGATCCGCAGGAATTCCGGGTCATAATTTTGGGAGCTGCAGACGCGCTCGAAATGCTCCGCTAAACACTCAGCAATTTCGGCACTTTGCGTTACGACTCGGCCATCCAAATTGAGGAGGGCAGGCGCCGGTGATGAGGAGAATTTCCATAAAATTGCCTTCACCCTCCTCCATACCGAGGAGAATTTCCATAAAATTGCCTTCACCCTCCTCCATACCTCCGAAGATTGTGTGGAGGTATTGATGGCCGAAACATAATGCTCCCAAGATAGCCTTTTCTGTTCTCGAATAGTTCTTGTTGCTATAGATCTCTTTCTTTTATAGGCTATCAAATTTTCCTGCGTGGGGCGTCTTTTCAATTTGTTAAACGCCCTCTTTTTCTCTGCAACCGCTACTCTCACGACATCATTCCACCAAGGAACTTTTCTCTTAGGTGGAATGCCGGAAGACTTACTTATAGCGTGTGTAGCTGCTTCAATGACTTTGGAGGTTATTTTGCACACATCCTCTTCTACGTCTCCCCCCAACGTGGGAACTTGAAAACTTTCCATGAATGTGTCCCAGTTGGCTCGACGAAGACGCCATCTCGGCGAAGTAGGATGTGGACACATCGGTGAGTTATCAGAAATTTTGATGGGTAGATGGTCACTCCCACAAGGATCAGGGAGTACCATCCATTCCAGTCGATGAGCCAGAGCCGGTGAGCATAGTGTCAGATCAATTGCTTGTTTTCTCACCGGTATTTAAAAGAAACGTGTTTGACTCATCCAAAAAACTTTCGATGAGTCTCCCACGTGCGTCTCTATGCTCACAGCCCCACAATTGTGAGCGTTAAAATCACCTAGCATCAGAAATGGTTGTGGAAGTTGCAAGGTTAAACGGGCCAGATCATCGATACTCCAATCGAAGTCCGGCAGATATATGGTGCATACTGTGAGTTCGAGCGTTCCGTATATTCTTACAGCTATAGCTTGTAGGGGAGTGTCTAGGCGAAGGACCTGGTAAGATAGGCCCCGCCTTAATAATATTGCGACACCTCCCCTTGCTCGAACATCTGGCAGAACATCTAGCCGGCGGATAGTATAACCCTTCAGGGTATATGTCTCCGCCGGTCTAAGATGTGTTTATTGTTTACATACACACAAAGGCGTATGCTCTGCCAGAAGCATGTTTAGCTCACAGTAGCGTTGTTTAATACCATTGCAATTCCACTGTAATATATTAACCATTTCTATTGGCTAGGATGGGTTGCCCCAGGAAGTTGTGGGATCACTTCCTGGATTTCCCCTTCCGCCAGCCTCGTTTATCCCTCCTGGTCGTCTCCTTGTCAGAGAATGAGACGGAATCTGAATCCATCTCCGACGTCTTCTTGTAGGAGACGACGACCCCTTTTTCTCGATCCGGGAGGCTACTCGAGCGCAGCTTATGCGCTGGGCTGCCTCCCGGCGATGTTGAAGCCGGAGGCCTGGACGTCTCCGACTTCGGTGAGCTCAGCTTCGCCTGCAGAGCCGGCTCACCCCGTGATGAAGATGGAGGTGGAGTCCTTTCTCGATCCACCTCCATCCTTTTCTCTTCTGAGGTGGGCTTACTGGTTGCCACCTCCGAAACATTCACGTCAGTCTTCAGGGTCTCTCTCTTGCGTTTAGTCGTAGTTTTTGGAGGAACCTGAATAGGCCCCTCCGGAGAAGTTTTAATAACTTTAACTGGCCTTGCTGACGCTTGGCCTTCACTTTTTTCATTTAAAAACTCTCTGATGATTTTCATCATTAGCGGAGCAAGCTCTTTAGCCAGAGCTGAAGCGTCAGCTGAAGGGGTAGGAGTACTTGTGACGCGGGCATAGGAGACGGCAGGCTGATTGCGAGGGCCGGAGCCCATCACCCTCCTGCGCGCCTCAGGATAAATGAGCTTATCCAGAACTCTCACTTTCTGGATAGCCATTTCCTCTTTGCGCTTGGGGCAGTTCCTCGACTTTGCCGAGTGACCACCCCACAATTAACACAAATAATTGGCTCATTGCACGGTCTTCCTTCGTGCAATGGCTCCCCGCATACACAAATTTGAGGCCTTTCACATCTTCCTGCCGTGTGCCCGTATTTCTGACACCGATAGCATCGCATCGGTGCTGGAATGTACGGACGCACGGGGATCTTCTTATGAATGCCAGCGTCGATGGTTGCTGGCAAATCAATTTTGCTGAAGGTAAGTTGGAGAAGAGGTGAGTCTTTCAACTCACCATCCTGCCTCCACTTAATCCTTCGGGGCTCAATCACTCCCTGGTCAGACAAATTCTCGACTATGTCTTCGATGGAGCAAATCATGAGGTCTCTGCAAAAGATCACCCCCTGGGAACTATTTAAAGTTCCATGGGGCGATACTTCCACCTCATGATCACCTAACATCTTCAGACATAGAAGCTTCTCATTTATAGCTTTGTCGCCGAAAGTCTCAACCAACAACCCGTTATTGACTTTTTTAACGTCTTTAAGACGTCCCACAGCCTCGTACAATTTCCTCGCTATTAAAAAAGGGTTAACCGACTTAAAGTCGCTAGACTCACACTTTCTCTTAATTAAAAAATACTTAATAATACATTGCCTTTAGGTACCTGGAAGAAATGCCAAGTTCCCGCGGAATTTCCTTTTATCTTTAGGGGGGTTTGGTCCCCCCGACGTTTCGGTTATAACCGGGACGCCGCCCGGGCCTCCTTTCACGGAAGGTGGCACTTCCGTTGGTTTTTGGGAACGGTTATTTTCCATAAAATTTTAAAAATACCAGCCATCGTGTGCAAAGGGGCGGGCTGGAATAGCCGGGAACGGGTTTACCCTCGGACTTTAATAGACCTACCCCAGTACTCTGGGGCCCGGCCTCCACTTTACCAGTCCCGGAAGCAATGCAGATTCCGACCTCTGCATCCATTGCACACTATCCTACCAAGGACCGACGTGGCTGGTGGCTAAGCCCCGCACACCCTGCCTCGGCAGAGCAAGCTCACATCAGATAATAATAATAATAATAATAATAATAATAATAATAATAATAATAATAATAATAATAATAATAATAATAATAATAATAATAATAATAATAATAATAATAATAATAATAATAATAATAATAATAATAATAATAATAATAATAATAATAATAATAATAATAATAATAATAATAATAATAATAATAATAATAATAATAATAATAATAATAATAATAATAATAATAATAATAATAATAATAATAATAATAATAATAATAATAATAATAATAATAATAATAATAATAATAATAATAATAATAATAATAATAATAATAATAATAATAATAATAATAATAATAATAATAATAATAATAATAATAATAATAATAATAATAATAATAATAATAATAATAATAATAATAATAATAATAATAATAATAATAATAATAATAATAATAATAATAATAATAATAATAATAATAATAATAATAATAATAATAATAATAATAATAATAATAATAATAATAATAATAATAATAATAATAATAATAATAATAATAATAATAATAATAATAATAATAATAATAATAATAATAATAATAATAATAATAATAATAATAATAATAATAATAATAATAATAATAATAATAATAATAATAATAATAATAATAATAATAATAATAATAATAATAATAATAATAATAATAATAATAATAATAATAATAATAATAATAATAATAATAATAATAATAATAATAATAATAATAATAATAATAATAATAATAATAATAATAATAATAATAATAATAATAATAATAATAATAATAATAATAATAATAATAATAATAATAATAATAATAATAATAATAATAATAATAATAATAATAATAATAATAATAATAATAATAATAATAATAATAATAATAATAATAATAATAATAATAATAATAATAATAATAATAATAATAATAATAATAATAATAATAATAATAATAATAATAATAATAATAATAATAATAATAATAATAATAATAATAATAATAATAATAATAATAATAATAATAATAATAATAATAATAATAATAATAATAATAATAATAATAATAATAATAATAATAATAATAATAATAATAATAATAATAATAATAATAATAATAATAATAATAATAATAATAATAATAATAATAATAATAATAATAATAATAATAATAATAATAATAATAATAATAATAATAATAATAATAATAATAATAATAATAATAATAATAATAATAATAATAATAATAATAATAATAATAATAATAATAATAATAATAATAATAATAATAATAATAATAATAATAATAATAATAATAATAATAATAATAATAATAATAATAATAATAATAATAATAATAATAATAATAATAATAATAATAATAATAATAATAATAATAATAATAATAATAATAATAATAATAATAATAATAATAATAATAATAATAATAATAATAATAATAATAATAATAATAATAATAATAATAATAATAATAATAATAATAATAATAATAATAATAATAATAATAATAATAATAATAATAATAATAATAATAATAATAATAATAATAATAATAATAATAATAATAATAATAATAATAATAATAATAATAATAATAATAATAATAATAATAATAATAATAATAATAATAATAATAATAATAATAATAATAATAATAATAATAATAATAATAATAATAATAATAATAATAATAATAATAATAATAATAATAATAATAATAATAATAATAATAATAATAATAATAATAATAATAATAATAATAATAATAATAATAATAATAATAATAATAATAATAATAATAATAATAATAATAATAATAATAATAATAATAATAATAATAATAATAATAATAATAATAATAATAATAATAATAATAATAATAATAATAATAATAATAATAATAATAATAATAATAATAATAATAATAATAATAATAATAATAATAATAATAATAATAATAATAATAATAATAATAATAATAATAATAATAATAATAATAATAATAATAATAATAATAATAATAATAATAATAATAATAATAATAATAATAATAATAATAATAATAATAATAATAATAATAATAATAATAATAATAATAATAATAATAATAATAATAATAATAATAATAATAATAATAATAATAATAATAATAATAATAATAATAATAATAATAATAATAATAATAATAATAATAATAATAATAATAATAATAATAATAATAATAATAATAATAATAATAATAATAATAATAATAATAATAATAATAATAATAATAATAATAATAATAATAATAATAATAATAATAATAATAATAATAATAATAATAATAATAATAATAATAATAATAATAATAATAATAATAATAATAATAATAATAATAATAATAATAATAATAATAATAATAATAATAATAATAATAATAATAATAATAATAATAATAATAATAATAATAATAATAATAATAATAATAATAATAATAATAATAATAATAATAATAATAATAATAATAATAATAATAATAATAATAATAATAATAATAATAATAATAATAATAATAATAATAATAATAATAATAATAATAATAATAATAATAATAATAATAATAATAATAATAATAATAATAATAATAATAATAATAATAATAATAATAATAATAATAATAATAATAATAATAATAATAATAATAATAATAATAATAATAATAATAATAATAATAATAATAATAATAATAATAATAATAATAATAATAATAATAATAATAATAATAATAATAATAATAATAATAATAATAATAATAATAATAATAATAATAATAATAATAATAATAATAATAATAATAATAATAATAATAATAATAATAATAATAATAATAATAATAATAATAATAATAATAATAATAATAATAATAATAATAATAATAATAATAATAATAATAATAATAATAATAATAATAATAATAATAATAATAATAATAATAATAATAATAATAATAATAATAATAATAATAATAATAATAATAATAATAATAATAATAATAATAATAATAATAATAATAATAATAATAATAATAATAATAATAATAATAATAATAATAATAATAATAATAATAATAATAATAATAATAATAATAATAATAATAATAATAATAATAATAATAATAATAATAATAATAATAATAATAATAATAATAATAATAATAATAATAATAATAATAATAATAATAATAATAATAATAATAATAATAATAATAATAATAATAATAATAATAATAATAATAATAATAATAATAATAATAATAATAATAATAATAATAATAATAATAATAATAATAATAATAATAATAATAATAATAATAATAATAATAATAATAATAATAATAATAATAATAATAATAATAATAATAATAATAATAATAATAATAATAATAATAATAATAATAATAATAATAATAATAATAATAATAATAATAATAATAATAATAATAATAATAATAATAATAATAATAATAATAATAATAATAATAATAATAATAATAATAATAATAATAATAATAATAATAATAATAATAATAATAATAATAATAATAATAATAATAATAATAATAATAATAATAATAATAATAATAATAATAATAATAATAATAATAATAATAATAATAATAATAATAATAATAATAATAATAATAATAATAATAATAATAATAATAATAATAATAATAATAATAATAATAATAATAATAATAATAATAATAATAATAATAATAATAATAATAATAATAATAATAATAATAATAATAATAATAATAATAATAATAATAATAATAATAATAATAATAATAATAATAATAATAATAATAATAATAATAATAATAATAATAATAATAATAATAATAATAATAATAATAATAATAATAATAATAATAATAATAATAATAATAATAATAATAATAATAATAATAATAATAATAATAATAATAATAATAATAATAATAATAATAATAATAATAATAATAATAATAATAATAATAATAATAATAATAATAATAATAATAATAATAATAATAATAATAATAATAATAATAATAATAATAATAATAATAATAATAATAATAATAATAATAATAATAATAATAATAATAATAATAATAATAATAATAATAATAATAATAATAATAATAATAATAATAATAATAATAATAATAATAATAATAATAATAATAATAATAATAATAATAATAATAATAATAATAATAATAATAATAATAATAATAATAATAATAATAATAATAATAATAATAATAATAATAATAATAATAATAATAATAATAATAATAATAATAATAATAATAATAATAATAATAATAATAATAATAATAATAATAATAATAATAATAATAATAATAATAATAATAATAATAATAATAATAATAATAATAATAATAATAATAATAATAATAATAATAATAATAATAATAATAATAATAATAATAATAATAATAATAATAATAATAATAATAATAATAATAATAATAATAATAATAATAATAATAATAATAATAATAATAATAATAATGTATGGCGAAATTGCTGGTAAATACATTTATGATATATTTGCAAATAAAGATTGTAAGCTCATTGATAATTATTATGGATTGCGCTATAATAATAATGAAGATAAATTGTATATAGGTAATACTTCTGTTCACATTAACCATAACCATATACAAGTTGGCGATGAGTGGTATAAAGGAACTGTGGGTTTATTTGAACTTTTAGTTAAAAATTCACCCAGAAATTATACAGAAGAAGATTTGAATAAATATATAGAAACTATAAAATCTACAAATTCAAGGTTCTAGAAGTTTGAAATTTAAAAATATAATTAAGAAACACTTAGCCGTTTCTGGCGATGGTTTAACGTTATCTACAGTTAATAATAAACCTACAAATTATGTATATTGGAATGTAGCTGATGAACTGGTTGATAAATTACGCCTTTTGTATGCATCACTAATCGATTCGCTAACTTGCTAGGATTATACCAATAGATAAAGTTTCGTTCCTTTTTTTCGAGTCGAGGTTACATGGAGGTTGAAATTCATTTTCGTGATAACTTTGTTCTAGGTTTGTTGATAGGTATCCATCTAGACTGGATGAACTATGTGATAACATGTCCGTTGACTGGACCCCTGATATCCTGTTGTAATGTTCGTTAGTTTTATATGCGTAATCATCTTCAACTCATATTCGAGTGTTGTTGTGGTTCAAGTATGGTGAGTAAACACGGTGTGATTTTTCGGCATTTTTCAGGTAATCATTTTATTTTTTATATAAAAAAATCGCACACATTGTAATATAATAAAGGTAATACTTACTTCAGGATGCCTTGTGTGATTTTCTTTATATTTATTATTTTCTTTACCATTTGTTTTTGAATTATGTTTAATTTTTTTGGTTAAAAGCGTGAATCCAATAACCAACCATTTAAATAATCAACGTCAAATTTATATACATGCGTAAAAAAAAACCAAATATATACAGATCATCGAATTTTTTTTTATTCATGTCAATACATTAATTTGGTAGAACTTTTGGCTACCACAAAAAAAAAATCATAACAAAATTTTTAAGTGCAAATTTTCATTTCTCTTTCACTCAGTTAGATATCTACCTTTTTTTTAAAAAAAATTTTTTATTTCAACAATTTTTTTTTCTCTTATTGTTGGATGATGTAACGATATTGAATTATCACAATATTTTATATCTTACATTTTTTGATTCACGTACTTTTGAAGGGATGAAGGCACAGTTTAATAACGATTTTTGTTTATTTTATAAATAAATTTTATTAAATTATTTATTGATGTTTATTTTAATGTTGACTAATCTCACCAGGTTTTAATAATATGGTTGAATTAAAGTGGCACTCACCCCGGTATTGGATATTATCGGTCTATTGCCGATATCCTAAAACATATGGGTTCTTGCTGCGCTTTAAGCGTCAATAAGATAATAATCCTAAAAACAACAAAGCTTACCTTGGTTCAAATAATGATTCAATTGCACTTCTCTTGATAATTGCTTCGCATATACGACGTGTTTAAAATAGTCGAATTTAGTAACATAATTAAATTGTTATATGTATTGTTACAAATTTATGTTTAATAATCTGTGGGTAATTATACGTTTAAATGTTTATTGTAAATCTTGTTTAAATATACAATTCTTCAAAACTCTTTTTGTTAATAGTTTTCTAACCAATTGGTTATATTATGAAAGTCAGCTGTTTAATTTTGACATTAATATTACTGAAAATTAAGAAAAAAACAGAACAATTCTTTATTTAGAAACATTTTAAAAACAAGTTTGTTTCATTCAATATATTATATTTTCTTCTCTTAGTTCTGATATGGTAGAGTTTATCTCGTCCACATGAATATTATTTCCGGCTGCTTGTGATTCATACAAAAGGCGTAACCTATCAACCAATTCATCAACTACATTCCAATATACATAATTTGTTGGTTTATTATTATTTGTAGATAACGTAAAACCATCGGCAGAAACGGATAAGTGTTTCTTAATAATATTTTTCAATAATATTATTTAATATTATTATATGAATTTGTCCGGCTGAGTCATGTTGATCATCGGGCTGAGTCATCCGGCTGAGTATATTCCGTTTATGAGCGTTAGTAGATTTTATAATTTCTATATATTTATTCAAATCTTCTTCTGTATAATTTCTGGGTGAATTTTTTACTTAAAGTTCAAATAAATCTAAAGTTCCTTTATACCACTCATCGCCAACTTGTATATCGTTATGGTTAATGTGACCAGAAGTATTACCTATCTACAATTTATCTATATTATTATTATAGCGCAATCCAGAATAATTATCAATGAGTTTACAATCTTTATTTGCAAATATATCGTCAATATATTTACCAGTAATTTCACCATACATATCAGTGAAATATTGATGTGCGCGGTGTACAATTTCGTCTGATTGTATCATAACCCTAAATAATTTATTTTCTTAATTGGCGTGTGAGGTAATTTTTCTTCTTGGTTCATGCCTTCCTTAATTGAAGTATACGGTAATTGCTCTTCGTGCTTCAATTTTACCTCTTGTTTTGCCACCAGTTTATTCAACGGCTCAGTAATGGGCTTAAATGCCTTCTCTAGGGTAAAAGTGGATACTGGATCATCTGCCTTGAGTGTGTTATACGTTTTACGTATAGCATTACTCAATTCAACCAACTCCTTCTTTCTCTTGATCATGTTATCTCATCAAAATACACAACTTAAACAACTATAGTTGTTATAGACATATCTTAATAAAAGGGCTTCGAATAAATAAATAAAAATTTTTTTTATTTTTTTAAAATTGGCTTTAGCAAATTTGCTATACAGCCATTAACCAAAGATTACAATTATATGACAATAAATATTACAATAAATACATAAGAAATATAAAATTAAGTATAAGATTCAAAAAAGAAAAAAAAAAAGAACAAATAATTTTCAAGGAAAAGACAAAAAATAAACATATTTTTGGTTCGTACAAATGTATATACACAGGGAATTTTATGTTTAAATATATATAGTTTTATTGATTATCATATAAAATATTAAAACATAGTTTTATTGAAAAAACATTTTAACAAATAATTTACATTGGATGTTGTACAGTGATTATAGTTTAAGATACAAAGTGCATTATTCTTATGAAATGAAATTTCACCTTCTAAAGTATCAATATGTACTGCCTTTGTTGATTTCGGTGTTAGTTTTTCAATCCATAACTTTTTCGCATCGCCTTTGCAATATATAGTATTGTTGTTAACAATTTATGATAAAACCTTTGATAGTTATCCATAATCGATGGATCCCTGATTCCAATGTCACCATGATAATTTTTGGTCAACCAGAATACTAGTTTTTTATCGGAATCACTTAAGGTGTTGAATTCAAATGGTGGATTAAATATATAATGACCAAAAAATAATTACCATTTTTATCAACAAAACTGAGTTCCTTAACAATAAACTCATTGTTAACTTTAAACACTTGTATGTCCACAATGTATGCCATCTTAAACCACTTTGTTTGCAATGTTTGTGAGTGGGTTATATTTAAATAATCGATCATGAAAAACTAAACAATATGCACGTGTTTTTACAGGAAAATTAGCAGTAGCCACAAATTCAACACGAATATCCCTGCTGTTGATTTAAGTGATTCAGGGTGGTTTGAACAATCAATAACAAATAAAGGTGCATTCTCTACAAATTCATTTTTACCTAACAAAGATTCAGCTATAGATCGATTATAGTAGGATTTATGGAGTCTACAATACATATCATATACGATTGCTGTTTGTTTTTTCCGAAAATTAAGATTTAAATTTGCGGATGGATAAACTTCACCAATTAAATAGACTTTCATGTTCGTAATATTACAATCATCAAATTAGCTGGACTCTTAAAATATTCCTATCACGATCTATTTGGAAGCATACAACAACATAGTAAGGACATTCGGAACTAGTCTTGACACAACATACTTGCCTGTCACTTGTATTTGTTGGATTTCTGGGATAGCTAAGCATTCCAATGATCTAAACCTCAAATTTACATCAGTATTTTGATTAACTACCGTATATAGTTTTATACGCATGTCATCAGAAACTTTTACATATGGAACGCACCATTCTAATTTGTAAATAGTAATTTTAGTTTTAACTGTTGCGATTGCTGAAGTAAAACAATTGATATCCTTATTTGCACGAATAATAATAAGTTCTTGTTTCATGTTTACCAGAATTCTTGGATAATCTTCAAAGAAACCCATATATATTTTCATTGGTATACGATTAATGAATAAACCAGCGGCATCGTTATTGAATTCATCACCAAAACCAGCATTGAGTAACGCTTTACTCTGATTTTCATTTAATGTTAAGTAGTTTTTTATAGTGCTTACAATACCAACATTATTAGTATGATCAATTACTTGACCACCAATTTCATAACGAATTTCTTGGAACATAAATGATATAGCGTTCGATATGAATTGTGCTTTATTTTCAGGATCGTTAGTTACTTTACCTTCAATATTTAAAACACTCTCACATGGTAATAAATATTGTGACATGAAAATAAATCTTGTGACTGAATGCAAATTCTAATCTCATCACTAGGCTCAAATTTTCTTGAATTATACGCTTGATGAATGTGATATTCTAGTCCTGTAATCGTATTATCATACTCAGGAACGTTGGTTACTTCTAAAATTTCTGTTATGTTTCATTTTAATACAAGTAAATTTTGTACGTATAACTGATTTATTTAACTTAAGCCAACAAATAAATTTTAACCAACAACCTTCCGTTATTTATTTTTTAGTTTTAATTGATAGTAGAAATTTTCGATTACTGAGTGATAATCGGTTTCGATTGTTATGTTGTAATCGGTTTCGATTATTGTGCTTTATTCTATTGTTGTCTGATAGAACTTGTTTTGTCCGACGGTTTGTTGAAACACTACCTCCAAAGAAACGTGTAGGGTGATTAAATACAAAACCCATTATTAAGTTTTCAGATGCAGTCCAATTGTTATACTTTCACCTCTAAAGTCAACTAATTTACCTGATTGATCCACCAAAGAGAGCATAATGTTATTAATGGCTCGACAATTGATGGTTAAATAGATAGCATTAGTGGGATGCACTATAATTTTATAGACTGGAGGTAAATTTGGTGAGAAATAAAAATTTGTGTGATTCATTTCATTGTTATGATATGAACCACTTACAATTAATATTACAAATAACCTATATTGTCCCTACAGAGAGAATGTTAACACTTGATTCGCTCACGTGTCTTTAGCTGCACTATGTTTTTGATTCTTGAAGCCCAACATTTGACCAATTGAATCCGATGGTTCGAAATTTATCATTTTTGTGCACTTTATTTCACATTTAAGAGTGTTTGTGTTTGCATGCAAAATAATAGTTGCTTTTACATCTAGAGAATTACTTAAATAACGAGAAATGTCATCAATCTCATACGATCCAACAGGTATTTCAATTACCTTATTATCAGTATCATAATAAAGTTTATTATTCGTAGTATCAACATTAGGAATAGCATTATATGTTTGTTAGTCCACCAGCTTCATCACATAGTTTGAATTTTTATCTAAATCAATAGGTGGGAAATAGTCTATTGTTAAACAGAACTATTACCTGTGAACGTTAACATGAAAGACATATTGATAAATGATAAGTTTGTAGCATGTGATGGTTTATTTATCCAACAAAGATTTTAAACATAAATGTCCAGATATTGTAGTATTGAATTTTCGTTCTTGATTAAAATTATACTGCATATCACATCCTTTAAAGTATTTAATTAACTCTTGCGGCGGCTGAAAGTTACCAAAGCTATCGAAATACATAACATTCTTTTTAAGTTTTTTATACGCCGTCCAATGAGTTCCACTATTCAGAGCTTTATCATGATTGATAATTCCCGTCTCATATTTGTTTGATGATTTGGGTAGGGTGTCACGCATAAAAACACCACGAAAATACGGAATATTTAATTTTTTAGCATACTCACGTAGTTCCGTATCATAAAATGCTCTGCGTGGTAGCGTTTCTATTAGTTTTTTTATAGGTTTAGCCCCATACCTCTGTTGTAAGGTTTTAAATACAAGCCTTTACCCATTACTATAGCCTCCATTATTTTATTGTGACGTAGGCTCTCACTAAGTTGTTTACGTGCACTCTTATAATCTGTTACAGCTTTAGCAATACAAGAGCAGAGAGTGCAGCTCTCCGAGAGCAGAGAGTCCAGCAAATATGAGAATTAATGGAAGCACACCACCTGATTTTGGAACTGGTATTACACGTGTTGGTGCTTTAATACGTTGGCCGCGTACTGCAGTTTTCGAAATCTTTACTGCGGCATTTAAATCTACTGGTTGAGATTCTTTTAATGCATTTCTAGCTTTTCTAACTGACGCTGTAAAGTTAATAGCTTTCTCTGTCTGCTTCTTCTTCTTCTTTTTGGTCTTCAATCCCATACCAAGATCAGTTTTTATTTTCATAACACCTGTGATGAACAGAGCCGCTGTCCTTTCACCAACTGTCGAATCGGAGGACTTTGTACGTTTCCAAGCGGCCTCACCTAATTGTTTATCCGCCAGATGACGCTCCTTTAAATCTTTACTTTTTGAGTAAGCGATATCATGCACCATACAAGCCTGATCCAATGCGTTTTTTGGTTTATCACCACGTGCTAATCGTTTCTTCAGCTTGGTGCCCAGTCCACAATAGTTATAAGTTGGTATGTGTAACTTAATCGGTAATTTATTTATAAGTGTATTAATAATACCTTTTCCTTGATGTGTCCTCGAACGAGGCATACTTCTAAATGTTTCAAGCAATCATGTTTACGTCTATTTAAATGAGTTGTTTTTATATTTTAGTTTTAGTTGTCTGAAAAATTCGATTTCATAGACAACAGCATTCACTCATTGTTAAAGATTTAATACCCAATAATACAGATAATCACTCCTATCATGGCCCCCTATTTTCAGATTCACTACGAGCAATAATACGTGGTCCTAGTGGCTGTGGTAAAACAAATCTTATGCTAAACTTAATTTATCATGAAAATGGTTTACGATTTCAAAACATCTATGTCACAGTAAATCTCTTTATCAACAAAAATATCAATTACTTGAAGATACTTTAAAACTAGTGGATGAAGTTGAATATTTTCCATTTAGCGATACTAGTGAAATTGTTGATCCGAATGAAGCACATGAACATAGTCTATTCATTTTCGATTATGAGAGCTGCCATTCCCAAGAACGAATCAGAGAATTCTTTAGTATGGGTCGGCAACGAAAAATTGATTGTTTTTACCTTTGTCAGAGCTATGCACGTATTCCAAAGCATAACGTAAGGGACAATACTAATTGTTTGGTGTTATTCAAATGTGATGATTTGAATTTAAAATACATCTTCGATGACCATATAGGGGGCTCTGGTATGAATTTTCAAAAATTTCGTGATATAGGCAGTCATTGTTGGACTTCTCCTAATGGTTTTGTTGTAATAATGAAAAATTTCGCCCTTAATGATGGTCGCTATCGAAATGGTTTTGATGAATACATTGAATTATAGAATGATAACTTATACATCTTATTTAAAAAAAAATTAATTTCTAACACACATCCTCTTTTCTAATAATCTGTTTAATCATTTATAATATTATTTTATTTTGTATTTTGTATTATGTAAAATATACGTGATAAAATTTTTTTGAATGTTTTTATTATAAAATAACCTAATTACATATAACAGTGATTTCATTATCGTTTACAATATTTGAGAATTCTTTTAATAATTTTTCGAAGTTTTAATCGAACAACTGATAAATACTGTAAGTGTTTAAATGTAACCTTCTTCGTGAAATGCTAAAAGTATGCAAGTTTTTGCACTGGACGCAAAATTTCTGAAAACCATAAATAAGAATCTTCGGGAAAATTTAGTTTTTCCAACGGAACATACCAAAAAATGGGAAAAACCAAAAATTGAATTTATGTGTTTAAATATAAGCCACTTCCAGACATTTATGAAAGATGTAGTTTTTGCATTTAACGCGGAATATCTCAAAACCTATATATAGATCCGAAAATTCAATTTTCCCAATGCAACATCTAAAAAAATTAGTTGTTTATTGTGTTCTCTACATGGTAGTTTGAACATACTAAATCAATCGATTTTGAAAATCGAATATATCATTTATGTTGATTGAGCAATTTGATTAAAAATGCTCATCCATTATTTAGTTTGTCCCAAAAAGGGTACATTTATTCAAACATCATTAGCTTTTATTGCTATTGTTGTACCTGTCGTGGTCTAAATTTGACCCACTTCCTCTGATCCTACCTAGTTGAATTTTTACATGTTGGTTCAGTTTCGATGACAATGTATTTTTATGGTGAGATAGATCGGAATCAGAGAGGGGAAAAGAAGGGTTTAGAGGGAGAGGGAAAATTTGGTATGTTTCTCTTAATATTGGAAAAAAAATTGAAAGTGACGTCATCCTAAATCCAAAATGACGGCCACCGCAATATGGTGATCGATAATTTCCACATTAATCCCTGTGATATGGGTATCAAATGAAAGGCCTTGATGAGCAAAACAGAGGAAGTAAAGTGACAACATTCTAAATCCAATATGGCAGCCACCGCAAAATGTCGATTTATAATTTTTACATTAACCCATATGATATGGGTATCAAATTAAAGGGCTTGACGAGCGAAATACAGTAAGTAAGGGTACCTTTATTCAAATATAGCGTTTTGTGAAATGTCTTCGGCTTTGAATATGTTAGCCTTGCAAAGAGTAGTCATGTCCGATCAAAAAGATAAATGTAATAAAGGGCCGAGTTGTCGGGGAGATACTATATATAATGGTTGCTTAATAGTGATAAGTAAAATGTTAGAATGTAAGTGCAAAGTTAAATGTAAGAAAAAATTAGCTTGAAAAAATTTATTTTGTAATTTGTCTTTAAGTATGTTTTTAAAATTGTATGTTTTTAAAATTATAAATTGTTTAAAGAAGTTTGTTCTAATTTTATCAATTACTGTAAAGCTATCTTCTACACCCCACACTTGACTACCATACAGTAAAATTGGCTCAATCAACACTTTAAAAATCCTAATAATGATTTTTGCTGGTAACCACTGATTACAGTACATCAATTTTTTTATTACGCCTATTCATCTTTCAGGTTTTTTTTAAATTTCTTCGAAATGCTTCTCCCACTTTCCATTCCAATTAAAGGTTACCCCGAGATAATTAAAGTTATTTACATTTTCTATTATTATATTTTTATATCTCCATTTTTCTTGTCTGCCCAACTTCACTCCTTTTCTGAAAACGAACACTTTTGATTTTTGCTCATTTACTGTTAGCATATTTTCTTCACAGTAATTTTGCAATTGGTTAAGTGCTCTTTGCAATCCTATTCCCGTCTGAGATAATAACACCATATCGTCTGCATATAGAGGGGTGTTAACTTCCCTACCATTTATGGATGGAGCATGTGTTTCTATATGTTTCATTTTGTTTGGAAAATCGTTTATATATAATGCGAATAAAATTGCTGACAATTGACATCCCTGTCTCAATCCCCTACTCGTTCTTCTAAAATCAGTAGCCTTACCGGTATCCATTTTTATGCAGAATTCATAATTTGTATATAAGGACATAATTATTTTCAATATGTTAAGAGGCAATCCCATTTTCTACAACTTTCTCCATAACAATTCCCTATCTATGGAATCAAATGCCTTTTCCAAATCTACAAAACATGAATATAATTTTCTTCTTTTTTTAGTTATTTCGATGTTTACTAATTCTTTCAGTACCATTATGTTATCCAATGTTCCGTATCCAATACGAAATCCAGATTGGAATTCATTAATAATGTTATTTTTATCAGTCCACTGCTGTAATCTGTCTGCCAGAATTTTTAAAAATACCTTACTTACTACCGGTAATAAGGTGAATCCTCTGTAATTTGTGGGATCGTTCTTATCTTCCTTATTTTTGTAAATATTACAGATATATCCCTTTTTCCATCCATCTGGAATTTTTTTTGTTTGCATAATTATATTAAATATTTTAGTTAACAGGGTAAATATATAAACATTGTGTTTTACAGAATTTTTAATATATTCAGCAGGTATACCGTCGAATCCAGGTGTTTTTCTATTTTTTAATGTGTTAATGGCATATTCAACCTCATTTTCATCTATTTCTCTTTCTAACATATCTGTAACCATGTCGTCATTATTTACTCCGGTGTTTATATTAATTTCTTCGTCCAGTTGTCTGTCTTCCACCCTTTTTTTGTATAACTCTTCATAATGATCCAGCCATATTTCTCCTCTTATTTTACATTCATTGTAATTTGTTTTATTGTTCGTTGTCTTTATCATCCTCCATAAACTTACCTCGTCTCTTTCTTCAACCATTCTCATTATTTCACCTTGACGTATAATTTTCATTTCATATTTTTTCTTTATACATAGATTCACATATTGTTTTTTAAGGGAACGATAATTATTTAAGTGTCGCTCTATTTTCGATCTTCTAAACATTCTTAGTGCATTTCTTGTATTGCATTTTGCCTCCCGACATTCCTGATCAAACCATTTATTTCTAGCTACATAATTGTCTGTATTGTTTAGAACCCTCATTGACTTTCCAACACTTTTGTACATCATCTCTAATATTCTATATGCCTCATTTATTTCATTCTTTCGTATTCCGTTTTCAATTCCAATTAACCATATATTAATTTCTTTGCCCTCCATATTGCTTTTGAATTCATCGTATTTTTGGGTATTCCATTTATATACTTCTAAAGTTTGAAATTTTTCTTTTGGGATCTCTTTTTCATTATTGCAATATAAATTTATTAAAATTTCGATTGGAAAGTGCTTAGTGCATCCCAATTCGTTTCACACTTTCAATGTCTTCCCTTTTACACTCAATTTCAAGTTTATCAATTATAATTTGGCGTGTACTCGCATTCAAATCCATTTCATCGTTCTCTTCTAGTAGTCCGTTAATTACAGCATTTTCCGCATTTCTCGTTCTATTCTTTGTATTCTATCATTTTGTGTCTCATTTTCTGTTCTTAACTTCTCATTTTCTTCCTTTAAGTGCACTATTTCTCTTTGTGCTTGCAACTGACTTTCATTTATCTTATTAATTTCCGTTCTTAAGCTTTTTATTTCTAGATTATTATCATCTATTAATTTCCTTAAGGTCAGAGTTTGTTGATTAATTGCTTCAATAATTTTTTCAGTTTCAACTGACATTTTTATTTTATTTTAATAGTTAATTAATTTCAGCCTTAATAAAAATGAAATCAAAACAAACCAGATAGAAATAACAACTATTTTTATTTATTTTTTTTAACCTCCACGAATAGGATTTGAACACTCTACCTCACTGTTAATTCATTAAATTCCAATACGCTCCAACCAACTGCGCTATTCACGCTTTTGTTAAACTATAGGTATATTTGTATCTAACACTCACACTGGCTTCTTGACCTTTTGTGATATTTATACACACATAACCTTTTACAAGTATACTATAATTAATCTAGAGCACGGTAGTGCGCAAGGCCGAGTTTTAAGGGACACTTTGGACTTCTCACTACAGTGCTATAACTTATCGTTAATTTAGGCTCATTTTTTGGGTGCTGTATCTTTTGAACGGAAAGAGCTACAGGGTTGATATTTCGAATATAGATACTTTACGGAATTATAAGAACCAATGTTTTCAATCAACGTTAACGAATTAACCGTTAAAAAGTTATTTCACTTCAAAAATGCAAAATTCGCGGGAGCGCCTTAAAAAACTTAAGTATTAGATATCAAAATTATAACTACTTCCAGATATGCTGTAAAGTTGATATTGGGCATGTAGATAGCTGTAGTACCCAAACCGATGGGAAAATTGCGAAAACTGGAAATTTGTATCGGAAAAGTGGAAAATTTTACATTTTTTTGTTTTAAGACTAGTTCAACGCAAACTAACATGTAGAAATCGATATATATCATATATACCTATTAATTTTTATACCATATAGAAATAGACATTGCAATTTGAATACAGCAGTATGCGTTGATTTAAAAAGTTAAGCAACATATTTTTACAATTAGTTTTTGGATGGGTGCCCGCCCAACACTGAATTTTTTTTATATACGCATTTGATGGTAATTTTGTAAAACATCAATTTATATTCTCATTTTATTTATATTTTAACTTTTTGATTATACTTTACATTGATACATTGATCAATTATTATTTATTACTAGCATTGCCCGTTGCAGCTTCGCCTGCAAAAATTTTTTAAAGCTCTTATAACCAAGCCCTTATGCTAAAATGATGCAGTTTTTTGTATTCGACGTGAAATTGCTTCAATCTGACGAGAAAAATCAGTAAACTTCAATGTTTTCAGTACAACCCCTCGGAAAATTGGAAAAACATCCTCCGAAATTATGTTTTTCTGTTCTATAAATGCTATAAAGTTTGAATTTTCACTAATCGACCCGAAATAACGTCAAAATTAACAGAATATTTTGAAAAATTTCATTACCTACATCGCAACCACACCGAAAATGGGAAAAACATCCCTAAAACTTACCTCTTTACTTCTATTCATGATAGAAAGATCGGTTTTTTTCCATCACAACCCTTCGAACTTGGTAAAAACACCCCCAAAACCAACCTTTTTGTTCTATACATACAACAAGATGCAGTTTTTTGCAATCGACGCTTAATAGCTACAAATTAGGAAGTTATTTCGAAAAAATTAATATTTTTTTTTGCAAACTCCCGAAAAATTGAAAAAACACCCCCTAAAATTACGTTTTTCAGTTCTATATATGATGAAATGATGGAATTTTGACCAATCAACCCGAAATAAAGTCAAGTTAACAGAACACTTTGAAAAATTTTTTTACCTATAACGCAAACCTCCGAAAATGGGAAAAACACCCCTTAAACTGCCTTAAGGCATTTTGATCAGACTAAAAATATGACCGCTAGAGAGTGATTTATGTATTCTAAGGAAATTCGCTAAGTTGACGCAGCTCCTGCGTAACGAATTTTTTTTTGTGAAGTGGAGCCAACGGGTCAAGTCATTTCTTCAAAGACTATAACGTTGATAATCAATTATCTGTAATAAACGATTAGTTTAGAAGTCATAATCGAAACAAATCAAGTAACATCTTATATATACTAAATTTTATATAGTTATTTTAATAAAAAATATATCACTCTTATTTCACATTAATTTGTGGCGTTTTAATAAAAGGCCTATGATATATGATCGATGAATATTATTATCAATAATCCAATGTATAAAATTTATGCTTTCTTTTCAGTTTTCTTTGGCAATAACACTGCTTGAATATTTGGTAATAAACCGCCTTGAGCAATTGTTACACCAGATAACAATTTATTTAATTCTTCATCATTACGAATTGCTAATTGAAAATAAACTTGTTTATTTTTAAACAACTTGTTTACTTAAAAAAAGTTACATTGTAACAATACAATAAAACAATCAATGTTTTCTATTTGGAGTATTAAAACATACTGATATATTAAACTAGCAATTTTTATTTAAATACTAAATGTCTCTCTAATCAAAAAGGAGGCGGTAACCTTGTCAACAAATCAGATCGATATATGCTTCATATGTTATTTTAATTACAATTAAAGTTGTTAAATTTTCCGTTTGTAAGAAAGGTAAGTTTTCGAAAAAATCTTAATAAAATAGTTGCTTCTTAATAAGTGATGATATGGGATAAAGGACCGAGCTATTTACAAAGTAAATGGATCCAGACTTCATATAATAGTTGCTCCTTAAAAAGTGATGATATACGAGAAAAGACCGAGCTATTAATAAAGTAAATAGCTCTAGACTTCAAATAATAGCTGGTCCTTAAAAAGTGATGATATCCCATAAAGTTTCGAGCTATTTACAAGCTAAACAGCTCGGTAAACTATTTATTAAAAAAATAAATGAGGGGTAAATTAATTAAGTGTAAGAAAAAATTTGGTTGAAATTTATGTCGTAAGTTTTCCCTTAGTATGTTTTTAAAATTTTATAACGCGGCAAGTTTAAAAATATTTGAAATCATCAGAAAAATTAACTTGCCGCGTTATAAAATTTTAATAAAAACATACTGTACAGAATATTGTACAGAATCTCATATATGTAAGGTATACAAGTGTTACACATACAAGTGTTACACATTTAATTGTTTTATTAATAAAAACACAAAAATTGCAGGACAATTTTTAATGCGTGTTACCTCAGAACTCCGTCATTTATGAATCGATTTTGAATTTTTTGTTTTAAAGGGTTTGATTTCCCATTGTCCCCAATATTATACTACAACCATACTATATTGATGTTTTAGCCCTTCAAAAAGCGACCAGAGCCAGTTGACGTAATATAACGCGAAGCGGTCTCCTTTGTAAATGTGAATCTAAAAAGAGTAAAGTATCGCGAAGCGAAAGGAACGCATAGCATACGCGAAGCATATGCGAAGAGTAACAAAACGCTACGCGTTTTGTGCGAAGCCTTTGGCTTCGTATATTTAAGCCTTTCAAAAATTATTGATATCCGACCAAAAACATAAATGTAAGAAAGGGCCGAGTTTTCGGGAAAATCCTTAATGTAATAGTTCCTTCCTAAAAAGTGATGATATGAGAGAAATGACCGAGCTATTTACAAAGTAAATAGCTCTAGACTTCATATAATAGTTGCTTCTTAAAAAGTGATGATATGGAAGAAAGGACCGAGCTATTTACAAAGTAAATAGCTCTAGACTTCATATAATAGTTGCTTGTTAAAAAGTGATGATATGGAAGAAAGGACCGAGCTATTTGAAAAGTTTGAAAAGTTGCTCTTTGAAAAGTGATGATATCCCATTAAAGAGCCGAGCTATTTACAAAGTAAATAGCTCGGTAAACTATTAACTAAAAAAAATAATGAGGGGTAAATTGATTAAATGTAAGAAAAAATTTGGTTTAAAATTATTTCATAAGTTTTCCCTTAGTATGTTTTTAAAATTTTATATAGCGCGGCAAGTTATTTTTTCTGATTTCCAATATTTTAAAACTTGCCGCGTTATAAAATTTTAAAAACATACTAAGGGAAAACTTATGAAATAATTTTAAACCAAATTTTTTCTTACATTTAATCAATTTACCCCTCATTATTTTTTTTAGTTAATAGTTTACCGAGTTATTTACTTTGTAAATAGCTCGGCTCTTTAATGGGATATCATCACTTTTCAAAGAGCAACTATTATCTGAAGTCTAGAGCTATTTACTTTGTAAATAGCTCGGTCCTTTCTTCCATATCATCACTTTTTAAGAAGCAACTATTATATGAAGTCTAGAGCTATTTACTTTATAAATAGCTCGATCATTACTCGCATATCATCACTTTTTAAGAAGGAACTATTACATTAAGGATTTTCCCGAAAACTCGGCCCTTTCTTACATTTATGTTTTTGGTCGGATTTACATTTTATTCTAAATTTTACACTTTATGAAAAAAGAAAAACAATTTATTTAAAATTTTACACGACAGTTCTTTTTAATTTTACCACTCAGTTCCTTTTTAAACGTAATTATAACACTTTTTTTAAACAAAATTCTTAGCTCAACTTTGAACACTGTTGACAGTTCAACGTCTGTTTACTATATTAATGTGGAAATTGTAAATCTCCATTTGCGGCGGCCGCCATATTGGATTCAGAATGACGTCATCAAGCCCTTTTATTTGATACCCATATCATAGGGGTGAATTCGGAAATTTTAAATAGCCATTTGCCACGGCCGCCATATTCGATTTAAGATGACACTATCCTACACTAAAGTAAATATCATTCACTAATAATGATATCCTACACTAAATAATTTTGATCGGCGCCAAAAAATCACTCTCGAAATGGAAGATTGTGGATCTGATTTTCGGTTAAAATTAAAAATTTCCCATTAACGAATTTGGCCTTACTTTTTTATTCTAGAACACACACACACAAATTAGCTGTTTATCTGTTTTCGTTTTTGGGTTATTGCGTCCACAGACAGACGGACGGATATGCGGAAATAGCCGAAATGGGCCATTTTATAAACAAGCATTTATATCAAGGATTAATATTTTCAAACGTTACAAAGTCGGGACTAAACTTAATATACCATGTATATTTACATATACTGGGAATAAAAAGGTAATAAAATATATTTTTTGTGTTCAATTGATCTAGTTTTTCTAATATTAAGAGAGATATTTTATATTTTTTGTTTGTATTATGTGCATCTTATGTGAAATACAATTGCTGTAATTTGATTGGTTCAGATTAAACTAATATCTGAACAATCAAATTACAGCAATTGTATTTCACATAAGATGCACACATTAGATCGGATTTCATATAAAAATATACAAACACAAAATACAAAATATCTCTCTTAATATTAGGACAATCGAAAAATACATAATGAATACAGTTGTAGGAAATCATGTTTGCTGCAATTCATCACCTTATCATTTTTGCTCAAGCTCTAATGTGTACAGAGATATTAAGGAATTTAATTTTCAATCATAAACACATAAATTTAATTTTTGATTTTCCATATGTTCCGTTGGGAAAATTAAATTTTCCCAAAGACTCTTATTTAAAGTAACAAAAATTCCGCGTCGAATGCAAAAACACTTGGAGCATTTCTGGAAGTGGAGCAACAAAGTTTTAAAAAATCGCTCACACCTCTCACTAGTGGTATACGTGCTAACATTTTACTATAAATATAGAAATATGGACCAATCATAGAGCAGCAATATTTTCTATGTTAATTTTATCAAAACAAAAATGCGAAAGTTTTCCCATTTCCCGATATAAATTTCGTGGTTTGATAATTTTCCTTTCGTTTTGGTCACTATATTTAACTGTATGGCAAATATCAACTTTTAAGGATTTATGGTCTAGGTCCTGGAATTATTATTATGTATGGCCAAGATTTGTGGGCGTTCCCGCTTTTTAACGACATTTAATGCGAATAACTGTAACTAAGAATTCTGTATATTTTCTATATTCGAAAACTCACCACTATAGCTCTTTTAATTTAACCAAGTACTTTACCCTTTTATTTGTACTAAGGCACCTTTAGTAACAGCAGTTTTTAAATAATTAGTTTTTAATAGAGTTTCATTCTATTTTCTTTAGATTTTTTGACAAAAATAAATAAAATTTAAATATATCGGAAACCAATAAAGATATCGAAATATTATTAAAAAATTCTTTCATTTTAAGTCAATATAAACCACAATTTATATACCACATCTAAATAAAGAATTTTTCAGGCCTTGTAAATTTTATACAGGCAATCAAGAAATATTTGGTTGCAGATTATATAGCTTACTCTGTTAAAATTTCGCATTTTATTTAAAAGATATTTAACAACTGCTGTTACTAAAGGTGCCTTAGTACAAATAAAAGGGTAAAGTACTTGGTTAAATTAAAAGAGCTATAGTGGTGAGTTTTCGAATATAGAAAATATACAGAATTCTTAGATAAAAACCTTTTTTCGCAAATCGTTAAGATATTAATAGGTTAAATGTTATTTTACTTCAAAAATTCAAAAAAGTGACCACACCACCAATTTATGATCTATCCGATCAAAAACATAATTGTAAAAAAGGTCCGAGTTTTCTGGGAGATATTTCATATAATGATTGCTCCTTAAAAAGTGATGATATCCCATTAAAGAGCCGAGCTATTTACAAACTAAATAGTGAAATAGTGAAGTAAAATGTAAGAATGTAGGTGCAAAGTAAAATGTAAGAAAAAATAAGGTTGAAAAAATTTATTTCGTAATTTTTCTCTTAGTATGTATTTAAAATTTCATATCACGGCAAGTTTAAATCTAGAGCACGGTAGTGCGACAGGCCAAGTTTAAGGGGTTTTTTGCCTTCGCGCTTACAGTACTATTACTAGTGCTGGTTTTTCGAATATAAGCTGTTTAGGGAATTATAAGAGAACAAGGGTTTGCGTTTCGTTAAGTTAAACAGTTATTCGCATTAAATGTCGTTAAAAAGCGGGAACGCCCACAAATCTTGGCCATACATAATAATAATTCCAGGACCAAGACCATAAATCCTTAAAAGTAGATATTTGCCATACAGTTAAATATAGT
Source organism: Nineta flava (assembly GCA_963920215.1). Lineage (NCBI taxonomy): Eukaryota > Metazoa > Arthropoda > Insecta > Neuroptera > Chrysopidae > Nineta > Nineta flava. The sequence goes on along the minus strand of OY986043.1, from coordinate 40,479,156 downwards.
GACCAAAACGAAAGGAAAATTATCAAACCACGAAATTTATATCGGGAAATGGGAAAACTTTCGCATTTTTGTTTTGATAAAATTAACATAGAAAATATTGCTGCTCTATGATTGGTACATATTTCTATATTTTTAGTAAAATGTTAGCACGTATACCACTAGTGAGAGGTGTGAACGATTTTTTAAAACTTTGTTGCTCCACTTCCAGAAATGCTCCAAGTGTTTTTGCATTCGACGCAGAATTTTTGTTACTTTAAATAAGAGTCTTTGGGAAAATTTAATTTTCCCAACGGAACATATGGAAAATCAAAAATTGTACACATTAGAGCTTGAGCAAAAATGATAAGGAGATGAATTGCAGCAAACATGATTTCCTACAACTGTATTCATTATGTATTTTTCGATTGTCCTAATATTAAGAGAGATATTTTGTATTTTGTGTTTGTATATTTTTATATGAAATCCGATCTAATGTGTGCATCTTATGTGAAATACAATTGCTGTAATTTGATTGTTCAGATATTAGTTTTATCTGAACCAATCAAATTACAGCAATTGTATTTCACATAAGATGCACATAATACAAACAAAAAATATAAAATATCTCTCTTAATATTAGAAAAACTAGATCAATTGAACACAAAAAATATATTTTATTACCTTTTTATTCCCAGTATATGTAAATATACATGGTATATTAAGTTTAGTCCCGACTTTGTAACGTTTGAAAATATTAATCCTTGATATAAATGCTTGTTTATAAAATGGCCCATTTCGGCTATTTCCGCATATCCGTCCGTCTGTCTGTGGACGCAATAACCCAAAAACGAAAACAGATAAACAGCTAATTTGTGTGTGTGTGTTCTAGAATAAAAAAGTAAGGCCAAATTCGTTAATGGGAAATTTTTAATTTTAACCGAAAATCAGATCCACAATCTTCCATTTCGAGAATGATTTTTTGGCGCCGATCAAAATTATTTAGTGTAGGATATCATTATTAGTGAAGGATATTTACTTTAGTGTAGGATAGTGTCATCTTAAATCGAATATGGCGGCCGTGGCAAATGGCTATTTAAAATTTCCGAATTCACCCCTATGATATGGGTATCAAATAAAAGGGCTTGATGACGTCATTCTGAATCCAATATGGCGGCCGCCGCAAATGGAGATTTACAATTTCCACATTAATATAGTAAACAGACGTTGAACTGTCGACAGTGTTCAAAGTTGAGCTAAGAATTTTGTTTAAAAAAAGTGTTATAATTACGTTTAAAAAGGAACTGAGTGATAAAATTAAAAAGAACTGTCGTGTAAAATTTTAAATAAATTGTTTTTCTTTTTTCATAAAGTGTAAAATTTAGAATAAAATGTTAATTAATTATAGTATACCTGTAAATGGTTATGTGTGTATAAATATCACAAAAGGCCAAGAAGCCAGTGTGAGTGTTAGATACAAATATACCTATAGTTTAACAAATGCGTGAATAGCGCAGTTGGTTGGAGCGTATTGGAATTTAATGAATTAACAGTGAGGTAGAGTGTTCAAATCCTACTCGTGGAGGTTAAAAACAATAAATAAAAATAGTTGTTATTTCTATCTGGTTTGTTTTGATTTCATTTTTATTAAGGCTGAAATTAATTAACTATTAAAATAAAATAAAAATGTCAGTTGAAACTGAAAAAATTATTGAAGCAATTAATCAACAAACTCTGACCTTAAGGAAATTAATAGATGATAATAATCTAGAAATAAAAAGCTTAAGAACGGAAATTAATAAGATAAATGAAAGTCAGTTGCAAGCACAAAGAGAAATAGTGCACTTAAAGGAAGAAACTGAGAAGTTAAGAACAGAAAATGAGACACAAAATGATAGAATACAAAGAATAGAACGAGAAATGCGGAAAATGCTGTAATTAACGGAATACTAGAAGAGAACGATGAAATGGATTTGAATGCGAGTACACGCCAAATTATAATTGATAAACTTGAAATTGAGTGTAAAAGGGAAGACATTGTAAGTGTGAAACGAATTGGGATGAAAGGACAATATTCAAGACCTATTCATATTAAATTCCAAAATGAAAGTGTTAGAAATAATATCTTGAAAAACAAGAAGAAATTGAAAGGATCAAATATTTACATTGATGAAGACTACACACAAGAATACGAGAGGAAAGAAAGGTACTACGAGAAGTTTTAAAAAAAGAAAAGCAAGAGGGCAAGAATGCATACATAAAGTATAATAACTTAATAAGCAATAAGGAAGTATATACCATAAAAGACGTTGATAGTAGCAAAACAATGGAATTAAAAAATAATAAAGTAAGACACAGGAAAATAGAGAGTTTTACTAATAAAAGGGATAGAAGTGATGAAGAAGAGGGTAATAAGTCCAGCGATGAAAGAGAAAAGACTAATACTTTGGTGAATAAACAGAGAAATAGAAAAACAGCTATTGAACAATCGACAATCAGAACATTTCTCAGCACAGCATCGAAAGGAAAAAATTCGAACTGATACGCTTTGCGATGAGGATACGAAACTTATGACGGATACGTTTAGAACAAGGAAAAATGAGAAAAATGATAAGGACAATAAATTAATTTTTTGGAATATAGAAGGAATGAATAGAATTAAATATAATAAGCAGATAACCAAATTTTTGATGAAATATTGTATCATAATTTTAGTCGAAACATGGTGTGAAGATAATAATGTAGTGCCTATTAATGGATATGGTTCGTTTATAAAAAACCAAATAAAATTGGTGAAGGTGGAAGGAAATCGGGAGGTATTGTTATATATTATAAAGAAAAGATAAAAAGTAAAACAAAATTATTGAAAAATAATATAAAGGAATGTCTCTGGATCTCAACGGAAATAAACAAGAAAAAATTTATAATTTGCGCTATTTATAATCCACCAAAATATTCCAAATACGTAAAGGAAGAATTTTTTAACTGCATAAAGAATGAGATTAAGGATATGGAATATTAATATCCAGATATGGAACTGATTATAGTAGGAGATATGAATGGAAGAATTGGAGAAATTCAAGAAAGAACTAATGAAAATGAAACTAAATATAGTAACGTGGTTAATAATTTCAACATTAATTTGGAAAATAGAAGAAATAAAGACAAGGAGGTTAATGAATTTGGTAAAAAAATTCTTCAAGTATGTAAAGATATGGATATGATTATTTTGAACGGACGGTGTAAAGGAAATGAAGAAGGGGAGTACACATATGTCTCCGAAAATGGGAAGAGTGCAATTGACCTAGTGATGATCAAAACCAGTCTCTACGAACAAAATATATTAGATATGTCAGTTACAGAATGGGTGGAAAACATTAAGCACTTTCCAATCGAAATTTTAATAAATATATATTGCAATAATGAAAAAGAGATCCCAAAAGAAAAATTTCAAACTTTAGAAGTATATAAATGAAATACCCAAAAATACGATGAATTCAAAAGCAATATGGAGGGCAAAGAAATTGATATATGGTTAATTGGAACCCATTTTAAAATCAATATAAAATAACCGACTATTGGCTTGCCAAAAAATTTAAAAATGGTTATTTACAATAAATATATTCATTATTGATGGGTTGATATATATATATATATATATATATATATATATATATATATATATATATATATATATCAATATAAAATCAATATAAAATAACCGACTATTGGCTTGCCAAATATATATATATATATATATGGGTTGATATATATATATATATATCAACCCATCAATAATGAATATATTTATTGTAAATAACCATTTTTAAATTTTTTGGCAAGCCAATAGTCGGTTATTTTATATTGATTTTATATTGATATATATATATATATATATATATATATATATATATATATATATATATATATATACATATATATAAATTATCTTGTATCTTATATATATATATATAATGTAGAATCTGAAAAACTCTTCGTTTCAGTTTTATATTTTGATGGAGTGTTAAGTTTGATGGATTGTTTTGATGGAGTACAAAATGGACAAATTTGTGATGTTTTTTTAAACAGAAAAATTTATGCCATTTAAAACATCAATTTTATTATAAAAATTCACAATATCTTATAAATTTGAATGTAGCCAAACAGTATGAAATGAGTTTATTCCGGTCAAAAACAACAATATTTTGGAGGAATTTAAACAATTTGCTTTAAAAAATTGAGAATTTCACCCTCATGTGACAATTAATCCTCGACATCTAGACTACACACATTTTTTCAAAAATAAAATTGGAAAAGATACATATGTATTGCTTTCAATAAATAAACAGCGTAGACCATTAATAAATATTTATGGGATCACATATATTTAGTGAATATAATAGCAATTTTATACTTTCTACACACACAAAAAACAATTGTGAGCTTTTAAAAAATGTAACAAAATTAACAATTCAGATTGGTTAAATTTTCTTGAATAGGAGTGTACCTTCTGAACTATTGTACCTAAATACTGAAATGAAATTTTTCATTGTAATAATATTTTGTAGAGAGAAAATATTGCTTGCAACAAAAACTTTTCACTTAAAATTTTTGTTTTTATTATTTTATCATATAAATGTCAAATAAATTTTGTTTTCGTGTAAATATACTTTTGTGAAGTAATAAATTTTTCGTTTTTAGTTTTTAGTTTTGTAGTAATAATAACACCATCTAATACGTTTTATAAATAGTATAAGTGTACATAGAATATATAATATAATGCCTATGAAAATGGGCTAATGTTATATAATTCCTCGAACTCGATAATGTTACAAAAATAGCAAATTTACATTGTCATAACTCCTCGACAGTTCCGTAATGGAAAATCGAGGCTTTCCAAAAAATTTAATTTTTGAATGGGATATCTCAAATTATTTTTGTCAAAATAAAGATGCTACATCCCAAATAAAGATACTAAAATGTGCTTATTATTATATGATACCAAAAATCGAAAGTGAAAGAAAGTGTAAAATAATTGCCTGATATTATTAATTCTCAAACTTGTTTTATGTTTTAAAATAATATTGGAAAATATGCACAAATAATTATTTAATTATTTTTTTACAATAATGATATTATTGCTAGAATAAAAGCTTTCACTGAATCTTTTATTCTACCTCTATAGTCAAGCAATTACATAGTATGTAATATTGCCTCTATATACAGATCTGCGTCTATGGATGCCTGGTCTGCATTAATAAACATAATGTCTCATGAGAAAAATAACTGTTAAAACATTGGGCTTAATTACTTCGCATGATTATACGAATTTTCTTCAAAATGCTCCCTTTATTTTTAAATGTAGCTTATTCGATTATATTTGAGAGTTTTCTACGGTAAAGCCTATTGTGGAAGTCAAAAAAGGGCAACTTTCTCAAATGGCTTAATGTTGCCTCCACAATTAATAAAAAGTTGAATATTAATGTGAGGCAGTAACTCTTTCCATTTTTTAAAATTTGATTTAGAATCCCGAAACTTTTAGTTTTTGTTGATACACATTATGTATCTACCATACAATTATTTTCTTACCATAGATACCAGGCTTGTGAATTATTTCTAATTACCCAATCAAAAATAGTAATTCAAGATACATAGAAAATGGATCGGAAAATGTAGTAGTTGTTGCCGTTGTATTATCAGGATGTCGATGTATTAGTTCTATTAACTATTATAATTAGAAAAACATATTTTCTAAGCCCAGCAGGTGTCTAAAACGGTCACACAACGTAATGAGTTTATTTATTCAAATTTAATTCTTGAAAAGCTCCACCTATCAGTAAAGAATATGTCTTGTTTATGTATGCATTTACAGGATGTGACACGACATCTGTATTTTACAACAAGGGAAGAAATTACTTCTTCATGCTCATGTAAAATTGTAACGTTTTTCAGTCAATTTAGAAATAGTTTTATAAAATATTTATTGTTTAAATAATATCTTTGACAATATGGAGAGATACTCCAAAAAACATAATATTAATAATAACAATAATAGTAATAATAACATAATAACTAATAAATAATAACATAATAATTGATGGAGACCACGGGAAGAAGGTAGGCGTCTTCCATCAGGAGAACGATAGGAAAAAGGAATAGGTAGGGAGATGAAATAAGAAGATAGAATGAAATGGGATAAGAACAATATAAAAAAATTAAAAAGCAAACAAAAAATTATTCGTTTTCGATTATTATTCTTGGATAAATTTTGATAAATTTTCAATATCCGGAATATACGTATTTGTGGATATTCGCATTATATTTTCTAAATGTTTATCGGTAAGGGAATTTCGCGAATCTGATTTTATATGTTTCATATGTGAAAATCCCGATTCATATAGATAAGAAGATGTGAAACAACTACTAAGTTTGTTATATATTTTTAATAATTCCGGATATTCAAACGAGGATGGGTTTTCTGCGATGATTTCCCAAATATTAATTGTATTGAGTTTTAACTTGTGGAATTCCATAATGATTAATAATATAAACACAATTTTTATTTGCTAATTCCACTTGTAAGTATTTATTTAAAATAATTGTTGACGATCTTTTCATCTTCTTTTAGACATTTTCAAAACAATATTTATATTTTAAAAGGACAACGGTATTTATACTAAGAAATATGTATATGTAATAAAAATCAGGTGATGAATTTTACTATTTGTAAAAATAGTCAAGTGAATAAAATAAAAATGTGTAAAAAAAAACCTGGTCTAGATTTATAATTATTTTGGACAATATATTTAAAAAATAAATAAATAAATAAGTTTTTCAAAATAAAAACATTAATAAAAATATGACTAGATTGCTTTGAGCAACGGGGAATTGTATATGTCCAGTTGATCGTTTAAGATTTGTTCCCCTTTCTTCCTTCTTTTAAAAATTTCTAAAGATTCCCAAATATTCATTTTTAAGCCCTTTTCAACTAAATGTAGAATTTTTATCCCGCTTCCCGCATTGTGGCCAGTTTCCATAAGATGGGTCGCGAAAGTTGAATCATCTTTTTTGTTTCTAAATGATCTTAAATGTTCGCGTTCTCTTATTTCGAAATTACGCCCTGTCTGGCCCACATAAACACCATCACAATCTCCACAGCACAATTCATACACTCCTGAATGTTTCTTCCGATCTAGTTTGCTTTTATTATTTAATGTTAAGTTGGATAATTTTATGGGTGGTTTAAAAGCAGGGGTTATAATGAGAGATTTTAAAATATTACCAATTTTTTGTGATATGTTCCCATAATACGTGATTGAGTTGTATTTCATCACTGTCTTTTGTTCATCCGGGATGTATAAAGCTTTTTTGGATATTTTATTCTGTTTATTTTTGACCATTTTTTGAATAAGGTGTTTGTTGTACCCATTATTGACTGCTATTTGTTCGATCACTTTTATTTCAGAATTCAAGTCTTCTTTGGATAGTGGCAAATGTAAGGCTCTGTGGATCATAGAACTAAACGAAGATATTTTCTGTGATGGGTGATGTAGTGAGTCGTAAGGGATGATGGTATCCGTAAACGTTGGTTTCCTATATGCATTAAAAACCAAATTCTCCTCTTTGTAAGATATTTTGAGGTCTAAACAGTTGATAACTTCATCGTTACCTTTGTCAATAGTAAATTGAATTTTGGAGTTCAATGAATTAATTTGATCTAGAAAACCATCTAATTGACGATTTGTGCCGTCAAAGCAGACTAAAAACATCATCCACATACCTATGCCATACTTTTATGTGCTGCTTGGCTTGCGGAGAACTTAAGATGTTGTCCTCGAAAACAGACATATAGATCTCTGCCAACAGAGGGCTTAAAGGTGAACCCATGGCTAGACCACTTGTTTGTTTGAACATCTTGTCGTTGCATTGGAAGTAGCTCTGTGATACGACCACCTGGAGACATTTTAATATTTCATCCTTTACTAAGGGATTCACGTTTTTTTGGTCTAAAAGGTCGAAATGATCTGAATGCAAACTTTACTTGGGATGTTTCCAAACATGTTGGAGATGTCCAATGTAACCAATTTATAGCCATTTTTCACCTTAAAATGTTTTAATTTGTCTGTTAGTTCCATCGAATTTTTAATTCCATGTTTACTATCGAAGCTTGTTTTTTCCCGTATGATCTTTGACAACTTCCTTGATATTTTATGAGCAGGACAACCAATGTGTGCTACTAATGGTCTAATTGGGGCGTCTTCCTTGTGGGTCTTCAATAAGCAATAAAGTCTTGGAGCTCTGGGATTCATTTCAATTAGATTGTATTTTTCAAATTCTGAGAATAAAGTGTCACAACTTTTTATACCATTCCTGATTTCTGCTTGAAATTTTTGGGTTGGGTCACTCTTCAGTCTTTGTATTCTTTCTTTGTAAATGTAGTCCGCTATTTTATTGACGTAATCCTGTTTTTTCAATATGACAATAGAGTTTCCCTTGTCTGCCTTTGTCACTGTTAATTTATTGTATTTTATTTTTTGTTGAATGGACTTGATTAAACCTGAGGTAAGAGGTTTTTCTGTTTGTATGGAACTTGTTGAAATTTTGTTGCAAATTAGTTCTTTAGCTAGGTTGTTTTTGTTGTTTGCTAAGGTCATTTCAAAGTCCACTAAAGGATTTTCTTTGGCGTTATCAAATCGCAAGCTTGGGGCATATTTTAAGCCTTTATTCAAAATTTTAGTTTCTTCATCATTGACACCACATCAGATAAATTTCTTGTTCTTGTTGCGAAATTTATTATTGTAGGTGTATTCTGTGTATTTGGAGTTTTTTCTTTTATCAAATTTTGAAGTTTATGTTTTTGTGTTCTATATTTCTTGTCAATTTTTATATTAATTCTTTGTCTACATATTTCAGTAAATGTTTGGAATTCAATAAAATGAAGTTTGAACGTAAGTTCGTCGTGTAAAACTTTTAAGTATTGGAAAATACAATTTCTTTTCATATACCAGGCATGTAATTCTTCTTGTAACCAGATTCTTTTGGCTTTGTTCAAAACTTTTTTAGTCACACTGTTTTTGGTATTTGTTTTGAGTTGTATGAATTTTGGAATACAACATCTTTTTTAGACAAGTTTTTATAAACCAAATATTCTGTCCATATAATCTTGTTTTTAACCGTAATTTGAAATATAAATTCAACTGCTCAGTAAGGCTCTGTGGATCATAGAATTAAACGAAGATATCTTCTGTGATGGGTGATGTAGTGAGTCGTAAGGGATGATGATGTAATTTCGAAATAAGAGAACGCGAACATTTAAGATGATACAACTTTCGCGACCCATCTTATGGAAACTGGCCACAATGCGGGAAGCGGGATAAAAATTCTACATTTACTCGAAGAGGGCTTAAAAATGAATATTTAGGAATCTTTAGAAATTTTTAAAAGAAGGAAGAAAGGGGAACAAATCTTAAACGATCAACTGGACATATACAATTCCCCGTTGTTCAAAGAAATCTAGTCAAATTTTTATTAATGTTTTTATTTTGAAAAACTTATTTATTTGTTTATTTATTTTTTAAATGTATTGTCCAAAATAATTTTAAATCTTGACAAGGTGTTTTTTACACATTTTTATTTTTTTATTCACTTGACTATTTTTAATATAAAATAAACATATTTTTTAGTATAACTACCGTTGTTATTTAGAAATATAAATATTGTTTTGAAAATGTCTCAAAGAAGATGAAACGATCGTCAACAATTATTTTAAATAAATAATTACAAGTGGAATTAGCAAATAAAAATTGTGTTTTTATTATTAATTTCCCAAATACTTTTTTTGCTCGTATTCGTTGCTCCTAATAAATTATAATTTGTGGGAAGGGTAATCATTTCGTTTAATAACGCGCAATCATTGGAATCCGGAAAAAATTTGAGAAAAATTTCTATTAAAGTGTAAATTTTAAATTGTCTATTAAAAGGGGCCATTAAAAAATCACTCATTAGATTTATATTTTCAAAATCTTTAAATCGATTATTAAATTGTAAAATTACCGTTTCTAAAAAATATTTATATTTTAAAATCAAATCAGTAAAATCACTCTTCACACATTGTTTCGCATTGTGTAATAGTTTAGGAAAATTATTCGGAATTTTTAAACCAGCAAAAAAATTTACCGCCATCTCTAAATTTTTTTTCAATTCTATAATAGTTCTAACCGCGTCCCAAATATAAATATTTTTGCCCTGTAATTTTAAATTATGTAAATTAACTATTGAAGTTAAATCTACGAGAAAAGCTAAAGTTGCTGCAAAATCAATGTATCTTAGTTCAGGGCAAGACTCACCGATTTCTTCATGAAATTTTACAGTTACATCTAAATTTTCATAAAATCGTGCAAACATTTGTCCCTTACTAAGCCACCTAACTTGAGAATAATATTTTAATTCCCTAAATTCTCGATCGTTTTTTTTCGCGAATTCGTTAAATAAACGATGATTCAACGCGCACGTTTTAATCGAATTAATTTTTTTTATAACAATATTTTCAATTTCCGTAACTGAAAGGCTTTTCATGCATAAAGCCTGCTGATGTATGATACAATGAAATGATAAAAGATTTTTTAATTCAGGGATTTTTTTAAAAAGTGCAATTAAACCGTTATTACAACCCGTTATATTACTTGCACCATCCGCGGTAAGTGAAACTAAAGGTAAAAATTTTATTCGTGCAAGTACTCCGTCATAGAGATGTTCGGCGGTCGTTTCGCGATGTAGGGAAATCATCGCAAAGAGTTCTTCTTTAACAAATAAATCATCGAAAATCATACGAATGTAAATTAACATTTGCGCAGTATTTGTTGCATCGGTCGATTCGTCCAACTGCAATGAATAGCAATAACAAAACTTAATGTCTTCATTTAATTGACTTGTCATGTCATCATCAATTGCTTCTACTCGTTGTGTTATTGTTCGACGAGATATTGGGACTTCTTTAACGAATTTTTTACATTCTTCTTCAAGTTCGGTCCCACCGAACATTGAGTCAACATAATCTTCCACTACCGTCTGCATATTCAAATTCAAGTCTGCAAGTCACATTCACTAAATGCCTTTCGCGATTTCGCGATTCTACACGCTGTTTTGAAAGGTAACGCGGTTTTTGTGAATTCATCCTTATTAATATATAATTTTTTGATGGACGATGATTCAAAATAATTATTTTTTAAAACAGAAATTACGCGATCGCGTTCTGCTGTCCCTATTTCGAATTTATCAAACTCGGAAGAATGTTTCGCGGAATAATGACGTTGGAAATTACTTGTTTTTAAACAAATAAACGTTTTACGACAAAATAGGCAAAGAACAAAGAAGCTCTTTATCAGTTTTCTTGTATCTACCAAAATGATGCTCCCACTCGTTGATGCCAAAAAATATCCTCCTTTTCTTAGCAGACGGCGCCGCACCTCCACTGCTGAACTTATCCAAGATTGCCTGCGATGTATTCTCCATTATTAAAATCACTACTTTTATTTTTCTTGAAAAAACAAATTATGCGAAAAATAATTTCCACTACTACGAATAGAACTTTTCACTTTTTCAATTTAAAGTAGACTAACTTGAAAAACTCAAATTCCCACTTATGTTCTTAATTCATCAAATTCCCATGACACTATACTCCATACGAAGAACAAATAATTAAATCAGGTAAATAAGTGTTTATTAGTTCTCGGATATGAATAGTAAAAATTTTAGGCAAATTATTTGGAATTTCCAAAAGTATAGAAGTATTCTTTTCAAATCCTTTGAAAAATTCTTCTCTTTTATTACAACGGCCCAGCGGTAAACGTAAAGGTTCAAAGGATTTATATTTTATATTTATATATTATATATTATATATTTATTTACAAATAACATTTATATTTTATTCATACACAAATATATTAAAAAGGTTTTTTTTAATAAAAAAAGAAAATATTAATAATTGGTAGGTTACCCTGTATTTACTCTATCTCTGTTCCTACCTCTCACTCAGAGCTCAGTCGAGTCAACCCATGCCCACCTATGTTCTACCACTGTGATTTGCAAACAGTACAACAAACCGGTTTGATTTTATTATAGCATCAATAGATTAACACACAGATACAACGCATGGACCAAAACACTTGATTGGCGTTCAAGTTTTTACATGGTAAGCTATCAAGCGGCCTTAATCGTCAGTGTTACAAATTCTAATTTCCCTTACATAACTCTATGTCATAAAAATTCCAACTCTCTTTCGTAAACACTATATTTATTACTTGTTTGTTCAATCCAACTTTTTAATCCACACTTTATCATTGGAGGTATAGATATTCAACTTTATTTTTAATATTCTTCGCCAACACCATGTTTCACACGGTTCCAAGGATTTTCACAAATTTTAATAATTTTCCAACTTTCTCAACCATCAGCTAAAACTGGCCACACACTCGATTGTAGAACTTTTTATTTAGTGTTAAATCTTACCGATTCGTTACATAAAATTTTTTTTAATTTGTTTAAAGTTATTTTTAGTATCTCAAATAACCTTTTATTTCCAGTAAATTATATTCAGCTGCTGTTAATTTATTGCTTATAAATGGCTTGAATAAATAACATTCTTACTATGGATTAGAACGTTATCAGTTCCTTTGCAATTCTGTTCATATAAAAATCAGTACACAATCAAAATGATTTGTGCAACTGACTATTCTGATATGATTCTATTTATCCACATTGCTTATTTATATGACAGACATGAGAAAAGCATAAATTTTGAGTACCACATTCGAGATATGCATTAATAATAAAAGTGTCATGTTTTTACATTAAAAACGTTGTCTAACAAGCTCTTCCATTTAGCTCGATCGTATGCCAGATGAATAATTTGGTTGGCGTTCACGTTTTAACATGGTAAGCTATCAAGCGACCTTAATCGCCAGTGTCACAAATTCTAATTTCTTTTTTCTAACTATTTGTCATAAAAATTCCAACTGTCTTTCGAATTCGTTACATAAAATATTTTTTAATTTGTTTAAAGTTATTTTTGCTAGAGAAATGCGGCTTTTTATTTCTCTTACAAACCTTCAATCGTTAGTTATCAGAGATCGAAGGTACATGTGCTTATCAACCATTTATATTTCTTTGTTTACTTTTGCACTAAGTTTCATTATTTTGGGTTTGTTGGCTACAACCATGCTTACTGTTTTCTTTGTGCTTAGGTACATTCCCAACTCTTCACTCAAAGTGCACACCTTCTTTATAATATTTTTTTATTTTTCATCGCTCTCCGCTATCAGCATGGTGTCATCTGCATATCTGATATTTTTTATATTCCAACCAGCAATCTTAATTCCTTCCACATCCTATATACTTTCAAACCTGGAGATTACACAAGGAGATCGAATTCAAACGAGAGAATTGACAAAATATGGACACAAATGGTAGAAATTATGAATACTTTTTATGCCACGAGCGTCGCTAGTTGTTCATCCGTACCGAAGTGAATATAGTATATTACATAGGATTGAAGTAAGCAGTTCAAAGTAGCCAGTTTTATTTCGAAGTGATTGATATATTTTATTTATTTAATTTATAATAAAAGTTTATTTTAATATCTGATTCAATAATTAGCCTTATTTGCATTTTTACAATTCCAACTTTACAGGTTACTATTTAATTATTCGATGTTTTATTATTTTTTTTTTTTTTTGTTATATAATTATTTAGCGAATTTTAACTATCACTTCAACTTCAACTAATTCCATTTTGAAAAATTGAAATTATTTATCATTTATTAAAAAAAGTATTTTATTGAAATGGCTGAAAATAATTTTTATTATACTACTTAAATGTCCACTGTTTCCGGTATAGAAGCGACACTACTGACATCTTATTTTTGCCAATTATTTGTTTACATGGAGTTCGATATCCTTGTGTAGTCTCCATGCTTTCAAAGATGCTTTCATTTTACATGTTGGATAAAATGGGTGAGAGAATACAACCCTGCTTGACCCTTTTTTTTATTAATTATATTTTCAGCGGTTTTATTATTAACCTATATTGTGATAGTCTGGTTCCAATAAATATTGGCTATACACCTCGCATCTCTTCCATCGATACCTAGATCTTTTAGTTTTAGGATTAGTATTTCATGGTCAATCTTGTCAAAAGCTTTAGAATTATCAAGGAAACAAAAATAGACATCCTTTTGCATTTCGAGACACCTCTCCATTATTCTCTCCGGCATAAATAAAGCATTTCTTGTACCTACTGGTAAAATACTGGACGCATGTACTGATCTTCTTAAATAGTATACATAATTTCTACCATTTGTGTCCATATTTAAATAGTATACATAATTTCTACCATTTGTGTCCATATTTTGTCAATTCTCTCGTTTGAATTCGATCTCCTTGTGTAGTCTCCATGTTTGAAAGTATGAAGGATGTGGAAGGAATTAAGATTGCTGGTTGGAATATAAAAAATATCAGATATGCAGATGACACCATGCTGATAGCGGAGAGCGATGAAAAATAAAAAAATATTATAAAGAAGGTGTGCACTTTGAGTGAAGAGTTGGGAATGTACCTAAGCACAAAGAAAACAGTAAGCATGGTTGTAGCCAACAAACCCAAAATAATGAAACTTAGTGCAAAAGTAATCAAAGAAATATAAATGGTTGATAAGCACATGTACCTTCGATCTCTGATAACTAACGATTGAAGGTTTGTAAGAGAAATAAAAAGCCGCATTTCTCTAGCAAAAATAACTTTAAACAAATTAAAAAATATTTTATGTAACGAATTCGAAAGACAGTTGGAATTTTTATGACAAATAGTTAGAAAAAGGAAATTAGAATTTGTGACACTGACGATTAAGGTCGCTTGATAGCTTACCATGTTAAAACGTAAACGCCAACCAAATTATTCATCTGGCATACGATCGAGCTAAATGGAAGAGCTTGTTGGACAACGTTTTTAATGTAAAAACATGACACTTTTATTATTAAGGCATATCTCGAATGTGGTACTCAAAATTTATGCTTTTCTCATATCTGTCATATAAAAAAGCATTGTGGATAAATAGAATCATATCAGAATAGTCAGTTGCACAAATCATTTTGATTGTGTAATGATTTTTATATGAAGAATGTTATTTATTCAAGCCATTTATAAGCAATAAATTAACAGCAGCTGAATATAATTTACTGTAATTAAAAGGTTATTTGAGATACTGGGGTTGTGGATCTGAGAACACAAAATAATTTCGATATTCTCTTAGGTTTTTCCAAACTACGCAACTATAGACATAAAAATGCAAAGACATAGTTTACCAACTTAAAAGTACCGATAAAAACTTTTGAATAACTTAAAAAATTGTATGCCAATTAACAACTTCCATAAAAAAATAAAAACGCACTAACGTGGGTATTTAACGAATCATTTAGTACCTATTTCACTTCTCTAATATTTGATTATACAAAAGCAATAAAAGAAATAAGTAATCAGCAGTAATTATGAAAAACTATTTCTTAGTCACAACAAAGTATTGTAAATATGGAAATAAATGAGTTTTTGCTAATGACAACAAGAATACTCTTTATATTTGTTAATTATTATAACAATTGTACGGTTTCACACTTAAAAGAGCAAACAGAACAATAAAGGCCTATTCCATTGAATGTATGTATGTATGAAGGGGCCAAAACACAATGTTATTGGATATCAAATCATAGAATGACATAGACAATTTTCGTATATAATGTCTACATACACGATTTGGTAGAACGGCACCAGCTGATAGAAAATCCATGGATATATAACAGGACATTCTATATACAATGCGTAGATCACTAAGGCGCAACTCTATTCGAACATATACATACGATCCTACCCCATCGGTGTATTCCGGAGTTAGTTGTGTTACGAAGTGGAGCCATACCACATTTGATGTGCACCGACGTTTTATGCCTATTCAGAAAATATTAATGTAGGGAAAGTTAAATAATATCCGGAAAATAGGTTACTTACACCTTTCTAAAACTGTCAAATATAGATACAATTAATTCATAAGAATAATGAATTTGTATTAAAATTCAATAAATTACTAACCTAATAAGTGTGTGTAGTGTGTGTTTAATTTAATTATTTAAAAAAAACGTTGAAAAAATTTAATATTTAATAATTAAAATAACTAATTTACAAGTAATAAATAACTAATATAAGTGTGTTGTGTGAATCGTTTCATGATTTAGTCAAACTTATAATAAGTGAACAATTTTTTTAAAATTTAGATATATTTTTAGTGATTGTGGATTTCAAGACGATTTTATTGAAGTGTAAAGTTTACAGTGATAAAATTGTTTAGTTTTCATCTGTTTTGTTAAAACAAAACAGTTAGTGTCAAGTTTTACATTGAAAGCAAGTTAAAATAATATATCAAAACCATCAAACAACATTGACGTTTTAATTAAAATAATAGAACCGCATCGGAGGAATATTGTTGATAGCCATGCACATCGCATATTATATTTGAAGGTAAACCAAAACTCGCAATTTAAATCGAGATAACTGTCACTGATTTTTTGAATGAATGAAATATTGGTAATGTTTTATGAATGTGATTTCTTTTATACATTGCATTACCGGAATTCGATTAAATAATGTGTTTATTCAATTCATTAGAGGAAGCGCTAGTCGATAATATCAATTTTAATTGCCAAGAAGCAGCAGGCTTCTACACACATGTAGTCAGTGATTTTAGATATGGCGACTTTATCAACTACACCCTAGAGGCTTATTGAATTAACTCAATATCATTGACTATTTAGCTTATATAATAACCCTTAATAGAAGTATGTAGTCTCAATAAACAACAAAATCTGAAATTGGTAACTTCAACAATCAATACATTTCTTCAGTTCATTGAGATGAATTGTTATATAACTACTTTCAGGGTAATTTTATGGTCTAGAAGTGATAAAATCTCGAAAGATGATATATATATTAATATAAGTATATCTGCCTTAGATTATAAAGTTAGATTATCACGAGAACAAGCCTCTTAAAGTAAATATAAGAAAAGTCATCTTTCGAGATTTTATCACTTCAAGACCATAAAATTACCCTGAAAGTAGTTATATAACAATTCATCTCAATGAACTGAAGAAATGTATTGCTTGTTCGGCTATGAGGACAGGCATTTCACGCGCGAGGTGAAAGAAATAATTAATAAACAACGAAACATATGTTGTAGCGTTTTTGTAAAATCAACCCATTATAAGGGGAGGAAATTGCTGTCCCGTTTTTTTTAAACTTACAAGAATGACAATTGAAATTTTGGCTATTACAATAAAAAAAGAAATACAAACTTAGCGTTTTTAGAAAATCAACTCCTTGGGATGAGTCTGGAGATGAGATTAGAGTTTGTATTGAGAATTCGTTTTATTTTTGCAGACATAGTATAAAGGCTATTATTAAAAAATAAATAAATACGTGTTTCAGAACAATACTAGGTTTTTACAAGTGTAATTTTTGCGGCGAAGCTGCGACGGTTACTGCTAGTAAAAATAATAATAATACTCGAAACAATTTATTGCTTTAACAATAGTTTACCATTCATAAGCTCGTTTAATATAGGATGGATCTAAATACAAATATATAGAGAATAAATAACAAAAAAATTAAAAATTTAAAGCAAATTTTAATCTTAAATGTCCAAGTCGTGATTAAGGCATTCATACACAATATAATCAGCTTTTGGACTATGAAATCAAACTTCAGAACGTTGGACAGCTTATTGCCATCGGTTACATGATTTGTTTTTTTGGAATCGACCAAAAACAATTTGTCAATTAAATATTGTTTTATCTTCTATTAATCTTGATTAAATATTGAACTCTGAAGGTTTTTGTGACCTTATTTGAGAAATTTGGAATTTTTTTGCAATAGAATTGTTTTTCAATAAATACTATTGGCATTTTAAAATGAAAAGTAACCAAAAATGATGTAACTAAGTAATTAACATCTCAAAAGAACCAACTCAAAAATTATTTACGATTAATTTATTATGAAAAATTTTTTTTCTCACCTTTAACATCCTATAATGTAAAAAAAAGCATCTGTTTTTAATTTTCTTCATACGTTGATATTAAGATCCTAATTTAGATTTAAGGATGTACGAGAACTAGATATAGTCCATTTATAAAATTCTTCAAAATCGTATATAGTACATTCACAAAAGTCATAAAGTTCACAATAAAGTATATTCTTTTTTGTCGTAAGTTAAAATTAAAATTTAATTTAGGCCCGTCGTACCGGGCCTAAAATAAGGATATTTAAAAAAAAACGGAATATTTCGGGTAATGAAGCTACCATCGACAGAAATAGAATTTACCCGAAATCTCAGTTGATTCCTTAAATATGTTTTTTTAGGCCTGTCATACCGGAATGTTATTGGATCAATCTCCTTATTAATAGAAATATTTAAAAAATTACATTAGTAGATATGTTACTTAAATAGAAATATTTTCTATTGCGTAGTTTTTTTTTTAATTTGTCTTATTTTATTCCAAGTGATAATTATCAAAATATGTGTGAAAACAAGGGTTTTTCATAAAAGCCATGTATTAAAACTCGATCTTTAACATTAAAATTCAATACCTCCGTAAACCCCCTCCCCCCTTAAATTTTTATAATTTCTTTATATGCACTTCAACTACATGTTTAAAAAAAATCAAGCCTTAATCCTATTGATTCTCCAGTGCTCGTACATCCTTAATGATTTTTTATTTCTGTTCTTAAACAAAAGCACTTTTTTAATTTTCAGATTTCATAAATATGATAGTAATTCTGTTAGTAATGAAGAACTATGTGCCATTGTGCTATCTGGACAAAAATATGCGATAATATCTGAAAAATCCAATGAAAATATTCTAAAATCGTATCGTGTGCAACCCTATACAACTTTAAACCGTTAATAAAATTTCAAATTAAACAGTTTTTGATCTAGATTATTTATTCTCGGTGGTGTAGTTACTAAATCAGCTTTATTATTTATTTGAAATGAAAAATAGCCGAAATAAAATAATATGACTTGAGGATTCGGAGCATAAACATTCATTAAGCTACGCTTAATGTTAATTACTGTTTTTACCAGAACAGTAGATATACACGAACAAACTGAATATAATGTGTCAAATATTACAATTAAAACGGAAATTAAACCAGAAAATATGTGATCCTAGCAGAAATAGTCTCTAACATTATACTTCACGAAAAATTATAAACATTATTCTTTTGGAGCATAAATACAGATATGTTCCTACTTTTCCATTATTCTTATACATTTGATGAACAACTGGTCTTTCGAATATCAAGATGTCGGTCTTGTTAATTAAATTCGTGAGTTATGGAATTAAATACACTTCATCTTATAGTCACCGCCTTCTTAGTCTAGACAAGTTATAGAATAGTCTCTAGTTTTTTATTTTCAATAAGAAATGAAATCCAAATAAATTAGTTTAAAGTTGTCGGGAAATCGTATTAAAAGCCGAACGAACATAAAAGCATACCAGAATAAAAATTTACATCAATAAATGAAATATTTGATATTATTAACACCATATATGGTAAAGATGTGTACGTAAGTCGTAGACATGTTTTTCATGAACGAAATCTCGAAAAACAAAAATGATATCGACTTCGATGAAGTGTGAATCGGAATATTCATAGATATATTATAGTATAAGTTATTATAATATTTACTGATATTATTATAGTACAAGCTCTGATAGCTTATTTGTGCAGTTATCAGATTTTTTAATAAAATCAGATTTTAATGAACGGTTAATGATAACGATTAACAATAAACGATATAGTTGGAATCAAAGGTAATTGCAGCTAACTTTGTTTAGGCTTGGATGTAATGTATTGTGTTATCATAAATCGTTCATATAAATCTCATTTTATTAAACACCAGATACCTGCACAATAGATATAACTATTACCAATTTTATGTTCTCTACTTTAGAAATTTAATTTCATTGTCGCTATGTATACAAATTAATATTGCTATTATCTAGATTCTAGAGCAAAGTAGTGCGACAGGCCGAATTTTAACCTATACTTTTAATATATCTATGTGGGGAAACTCGATGAGGGTATATTACTAATTCATGCTTACCTGTTTATACTTGCAACCTTCTATTATTGTCTGGTAAAAGGTAGGCAACCTTACTTTAGCGTTTTGTGTACGTCGTTTATTCTCGATTGGCGAAAAAGGGTAACGAAACGAAAAATTAACGAACAAAATTTAATTTATAAATATTTAATCAAAAATAGCCATGCAGGGATATGGGGCGGCAACCCTATTACGTTTTGTTTAATTACACATTATATTGCATAAAATATTCATTTTATTAGGAAACTCGATGAGGGAAGTTGAACCGCAGCCGGATCTTGTCCTAATATAAAAAACAAAATTTTACGGTTGTAAATGCAAGTTATTTATAATAATACAAACATGTTCAAACATATTCAGTTAATATCGCCGCATATATATTGGTAAGAGGATATATGTAATATGTATGCCTATGCCGGTCTACAAAGTGTTATATGTGTTTTAAATTCCAATGTATGTAAATATATATATATATATATATATATATATATATATATATATTATACTATATAGTATGTTGTCTTCAACTTTTAAAACATGGGGCATTGTGGTACCAATTTTTTTTCCAAACTAACTTTTTATGACCAACACGGTGCCCATATATTTGGATCCAAACAAAGTTTGTTTAAATATTTAGCGTCATTTTAAACAAAAAGCTCTCTTATCACTTTTACGTAAAGTTGAGTGTTTTTGAGTTATAAACAATTAAATGTTTGAAAAATACGCAAAAACGGTCGTTTTCAAGACTGAAAAACAACAAACAAATTTTGAGTTTATACAAATTCTTAAATAATCTTTAAACACCCCTATAAACAATTCTCATGAGTAATTATGGCCTTTTTTAAATTGTCAAATAGACAATTTTTTCCCGCATAACCAAATGTTTTTTGAACATGGAAATTTAGGCAATGAGATACGTATTTATATACCTTTTACGTATGTTTAACATGTGTTTCAACGTCTATTTGACAATTAAAAATAAAGCTTTAGAATTATATAATCTTTAATTAAACTGGCAAAACGGAACAATGTTAAATTGATCTGGGTGCCGGGTCACAGTGGTTTCGAAGGAAACGAAAAAGCGGATACCTTTGCAAAGAAGGAAGTCGGAATACCATTTGTAGACCCAAAGCCTATTTTAGGAATACCAAAGACTGCATGTAAACAAGTGATCACTGAGTGGTCAAATGCTAAACACCGTGATCACTGGGAAAAAGTACCGCGGCAAGAGCTCGGGAAGGTACTGTTTCAGAGTGCAACAAAGAGGGTATCTCTCGATGCACTGAGGCTGAACAGGATGCAACTGCGGAGGGTTACCGTGTTCATTACCGGGCATTATTCCATGCAGAAGCATCTGCAAACAATGTGACTCCATAACGGCTTCATTGTGTGCAGATTGTGTGGCAAGGAGGAAGAAACATCCAGCCACATAATCTTTGACTGCGAACCCCTGGGTTACAGCAGATACAGGATATTCGGTGCATCTCACCCCGAATATATGAACCTTCGGGAGGACTTGATAAGCAAGCTCCAGGCAATTGCCAACATATGGGAGAAGCGAGTCTCGTCAGACTGAGGTAGAAGGGGGAGCACAATGGACCATAGGGTCGAATTGCAATAATTTTTACCCCGATATTAATCAATGAATCAATCAAAAAGATTTTCATTAAAACTTTTATTCGTTTAAAACACACAGATTTCGGTTATCCTTGAGCAGTTTTTCTTAATTAAAAAACAAAAATTATTCCCGCCCCGGTCCCTTCTTCAGTTTTGATCCGTCTGTATACCAGACGATTCCTTTCCTGAGGTAGGATGGTCCTCCTTCAGAATACATGGCCGTATCACATACTACAGTGAAAGTTTTTGAGAAGGAGTATGTCTTGAGTAGTATATCTGTGCCCATTTCAAAGACGGGGTCTGAGATAATTGATGTTCCCACGATACTTGCATGTCCAACCAGATTTTTATTAATCCAGTTGTAATTGCAAGATAATCTATAGACGCTGGATCTCGCTTTAGCTGTTACTACAATGCTTAGCGGAGGCAGCCCCAGTATGACTTCCATGGTAGCTGTAGGTGTACTGCTCATGGATCCAGTGATGCACATGCAGGCCAGTCTCTGGATCCTGGACAGTTTTTTGCACGCAGTAATCTGCTTAACTTTTGGCCACCACACTAAAACAGCATAGGTTATAATGGGCCTGACTACTGTTGTGTAGAGCCAGTGGATCATTTTGGGTTTTAGTCCCCAGACTTTTCCACATGCTCTCTTGCAAAGCATGAGAGAAGATTTGCTCTTATTTGTTATATATTCCAGATGAGGGTTTCATGTTAGTTTGGAGTCCAGCATTACTTCCAAGAACTTGGCTTCCCTTGTGATCTGTAATCTTCCACCGAAGAGGATTGGTGGTTTTATGTTATCCACCTTCCTTTTACGTGTGAATGGAATAAGTGCGGTCTTACCAGGGTAAATTTTCAATCCCTGATTGATACACCATTCCTGTGCGATTCTAAGAGCCTTTTGCATAAGCTCCGAGATTGTGCCTTCACAGGGTCCCTAGATTGCAATTACAATGTCGTCCGCGTAACCCTGTGTGGTTGAGGTTCCATTTTGGTTGAGGTTTGTGATTAAGCTGTTCACTGTCAGGCTCCACAGGAGTGGGGATTAGACACCACCCTGTGGACATCCTTTTGTGTCTCTCACAGTGACAGACTCTCCAAAAAGAGCAGTTTGTATTCTTCTTCCTATCAGCATAGATTTTATCCGCCTGCAAAAGGTGTCTTCAACTCCGTGCCAACCTGCAGAATCCACCATGGAATTGTAAGAAGCATTGTCAAATGCCCCCTCTATGTGAAGAAAAACGCACAAGGTGGTTTGTTTCGTTGCGAATCCTTCCTCAATCCTGTATATTAGGTTCTGGAGGGCTGATTCACAGGATTTCCCCACCTGATACGCGTGTTGGTCGGCATGAAGCGGATTTCTTGACAATGCCCCCTGAGTCAAATGAAATCCTATTAGTCGTTCCATTGTTTTCAGTAGAAATGATGACAGACTAATTGGTCTAAAGTCCTTTCCCGTGGACTGATTAAGCCTCCCCGGTTTTGGCAAGTAGGTCACTCTAACTGGCTTCCATACGGTTGGGAGATAACCCGTAGCCAGGCTTGCCCTGAATATATGACCAAGCAGAGTTAAAAGATGCTCTGCTCCTGTTTGTAAAAGAACTTGGTACATCCCATCTGGTTCTGGTCCTTTGTAGGGGTCGAATGAGTTTATTGCCCATTCGATTTTTGAGCGGTTAATGGCAATCGCCGCTCTTCTCCAGTCCTCGCCAGTTGGCGGGAGATACTGGTTAAGCTGCTCTTGAGAAGGGTTTTCATCGTCCACAGCCACCGAATCCGGGAAATGAATCCGGAGCAGTGTCTCGAGTGTATCCTTCGCGGAGCTAATATACTCACCATCGGGTTTACGAAGTGAGTTCCTCCATGAGTCCACTTTGGCTTTCTACAGAGACCTTTTGTATTCGGTAAGGGCTTAATGGTAATTATCCCAGTTCCCCAATCTCCTTGCTCTGTTAAATAGCTGGCGAACCCTTCGCATCTGACTCCTTAGGCCCCCATTCCACCAACAAGTCGACCTGCCGATGTCTTTTGAGACCTCCGGGCAGTTTTCTTGGAAGGAGTTGATTATTGCATACTGAAGCTCACTTGCAGTAAACTCAATGTCTAATACTGTTTTAACTGTTTTCGGAATTGTGGCGAGTTTGAACTAGAGTGTCGAATTATATTCGTCCCAATTGGTTCTCCTCGGATCCCGATATTGTATATTACATTGGTCCGTTCTCACCTCCACATTGTAATAGATTTGTCTGTGATCCGATGCAGATGGTTCATCGGACACTAGCCATTTCTTGATTTTACCACTGATTTCATAAGTACTCAGTGTTACATCAATGACTTCCTTCCGCACTTTGTTAATAAAAGTTGGATTGTTGCCTTGGTTAACTATATCTAAGTTGTTAGCTATGATATAATCAAAGAGGTACTCACCTCTTGTATTTTTGTTTGTGCTACCCCACGCAGTGTGATCTGCGTTTGCATCGCATCCCATGATCAATTGGTGGTTTTCTGCCTCACAATACTGGATCAGGTCTTCCATCTCTGTTGATGGTGGTGGAGTAGATGCATCATAGGGTAGGTAGACCGAAGCGATGATTACCACTCCAGTTCCGTTCTCCATGTTGTATTTTACTTTTACTGCTGTTAGATCTCTCTGACAAAACTCTAACAGCGGCAAGACATTGATGTCCTTTCTTGCATAATTGCAAGTTCTGAGTCTCTCCGAGGTTTTATCGTAGATAATTTGTCCTCTAGTATCTCCTAGTCTAAGAATCTTATGGTTAACAGCCCAAGGTTCCTGGATCAGAGCTATGGAGATTCCCCTTTTCAGCACATTTTAACAGAAGACAGCGGAGGCCGCCTTAATGTGCTGGAGGTTTATCTGAAGCATCAGAAGATCAGACATTCTTTTTCCTCTTTGATGTATTCAGTAGTCTAAGGTTAACTTGACCAAACCCGAGGTGTAATTTAAACCCTCGGTCCTGAATCAACCGCAGATCCGCTGCTTCCACTTCCAGTACGATGGTGTGTCCGGTATTGGTCCTCCTGCTGTTGATACTTCGCCACTCCTGAGTATGCAGGTTTGTATTCTACACTCCAAGAGCTTTGATCACTTTGCCCGTTTTAACGGAGTTATAGATCTTTGTTGCATACAGCAGAACCTTTGATGTGTTATATTTTGATGTATTAATATTTATATCGTGACTGTATCTGCTTATGTGTGCATATACATGCAGTTCAAGAAAAATCAACAACATATAAAAAAGCAACATATATCATGAGGAAATACGCCGAAAATAGTTTGCAAAAAGATTAAATAAATACATGATCACTACGAACACTACATAATTTTATACGAAGTGTTTGAGAACAATGTATTTCGCTTATTTATTAGCTTTTAGATCTTAAAAACTAGGAAGATAAAAGTCGGTCGCATATATTATTATTGGTGTATTTTGTGTAACGTATCGTGTAGTTATACACTGTTGATTTTTCTTGATCTGCATTTCGAAAAATCAGTTATATTTATTGAACAGAAACATTTTCACTATCAAACTTTTCCACTAATTCAAAGTGAAAAAATACATAAAGATAACCAAAACTTAAGACGTGCTCATTCAAAACACCAAACAATTCCTATGTCAACTGTTAAATATTATTCACCGTGACAGTATAGTAGATCCACAACTGTTACAATAGTACTATCCAATACTTATTAAAAAATGATATTGTACTACTGATATCGCGAAAGTATGATAAGGCTATTAAGTAATCTACACGTTGGTAGGTTTTGTAATAGTTACTGTCATGATATAACCTACCACAAAAACTTCCATCGAGAAAACGAGTGTATAACCAAAACATTCAACCACACAATCAGACTGCTATTTCAATCTTACAGATATAACACATTCGTGCCATCACTTTCGATAATTACCTTATCTACTATCACTTATCTACTAATTAACTACTATCATGGTGCCAAGGTAAGCTTCTTGTTCAGACTATAGCTCTAAGTGTACTAGCGTTCACGATGAAATAAACAACTTCTAAATTATTCAACGTTACGGTCCTCCCATATACATCGATCCTGTGGTCCTCCCATAGGACCACATCGATGACTGTCATCATGGAATCGAGAGGAAAGTTACATGTGAAGTAAAAATATGTGCTGAAGTAACATACTTTAAGAACCTCTGCGATACTTTTAAATCTTTTTGTAAATAAACCATACTATTTGTTGAAAAATCTTGTAGTATACAGAGTACATATACAAGCTAGTTTTTATACACGAAAGGCTTGAAGAAAAATTTTCAATTGCAATAAAAACATTTGATATAACTATAGTTATATTGCAGTCCACACGGATGAAATTAATTTAAATATATCAATCTCATGTTTTTTGACAATAATTCCTTCCTTGCTTAATATTTCTCTCTTTGTCAATCGAATGTCAAACTTTTTTGATTAATTTATAAGAATATTGATTTATTTATAAGAATTTATAAGAATTACATGAATAATTTCTTCAAAATAGAAGACAGGTCGATTGTGATATAACTACATAGTTTCATCAAAAAATACTACTACGTTTTCTTATCAAATCATTCGTATGAATAGTTACTTCAAAAGTCACATGTGTAAAATAGCCCCAAACCAAATAACTTTGTTTAAAAGCTATTATTCCTACAGGGACCACACTTATGATTTTCTTCCAAAACTGCATAATTATGTAAATTAAAATATTTAACAGTGCACTCGTAAATATAAAACTATTTATCTAACAATTGTCTCACTTCCTTTTTTTAATAGAAAACTTTTAAAAATTTCATTTATCTATTTGAATATAAATCAACCAACCACACCATTATTAAGATCATATAAGTTCATTCATTATATACTCGTACAATAGTTTTTCTTAAATTGTTTTTTAATCCATGTTTAAATAGATGATACTATGTATATACTACGGCGATACGCAAATGACCAATTCATTCGGCTATCGACTACCATTTACCATATAAAAGACCCGACCATGGAAAAATTATCTTGAGGGTATTATTTCACTGCTGTACTATAAAGCACGACTACATTTAAATTTCCGTGCCTTAATATCTGGAGGGCGTTGTTTGAATAATGTTTAGTAATAAGTAACTTTTATTTTTCAGTGATAACAACGAAACGACCATGTATCTATCTGCTGTAGTATTCCGTGTATCTATATATAAATATATAAAATGAAGATATACATTTATATATATATATATATATATATATATATATATATATATATATATATATATATATATATATATATATATATATATATGTATATATATATATATATATATATATATATATATATATATATATATATATATATGTATATATATATATATATAAATGTATATATAATGTTATAATGCCTTCGCGCTTCCAGTTCGTTAAATCAGAGTCGATATGACCTCGAAATAACTTGAACGAAAAGAGCTACAGTGCTGATTTTTCGAATATATTCTATTTACAGAATTATAAGATAACAAGTTTTCGCTTTTCGTTAAGAAAACGGTTAAAAAGTTATTTCGGTTCAAAAACCGTAAAACAGCGGGAACGCCCATAATTTTTATTAGACAGGATAAAAACGTAGGGCCTGCACCAGATATCCTTTAAAGTTGATATTTGGCATACAGTTAGGTCTAGTACCCAAGGTGCAGGGAAAATTATGAAATCGTGAAATTTATATCGGAAAATGGAAAATTTTTGCATTTTCGTTTCGATAAAATTAACATAACAAATACATAAGAAATATTGCTTATCTATGATTGGCCCATATTTCTATATGTATACTTAATTTAGCAACACATCACTTTTGAGAGTTGTGCACGATTTTTCAAATTTTGCTGCTCTATGATTTTTCTATATTTCTATATATAACTAGCTGGACGGGCAAACGTTGTTCTGGCATATACATTATTAAAGAAATCGAACGTTATTATAAACCGAATGTGAAATATTAAATTTGAAACTGGAAGTGTGCTGTTGTTGTGTGTCGCAGTTCTGTTCTAGGAATTTTTCGGGTCCGATTTTTGATGCAGCTGTATCGGGGTGGTTACCGCAAGTACGACGACAGTGGAGACAACTTATTTGCGGTTGAGGATAGATTTCACGTGGATATAAAGCAAATATAAGAAGGTTTGACCGTGTTTGGCGTTGCGTCGTTGGAAAATGGTCTTCCCAAGCCGGTTCCTGCCGTGGGAAATGGTCTTGCCGACGATGAACTTCAGATGATTGTTTCTTCTTCGAATAACAGTTTCTCGAGTCGCTGTGCGGTCGCCAACCATGATTCCAGCAACGTCATGAGCAACAGGCGCATTGAATCTACGCACATGGTCTCCAGCTGGTGTTTTATCAGGATTGATGACAATAGCGTGATTGTCACTTGGCAGTTTGTGCATGTTTGATTTGACGAATTTCAATAATTCATTGTGCTCATTCAATAGGGCGTCCAGCTCGCCGACGATGCGCCTGGACTTAGGCAAATTGAGGTTATTGTAGCCGCAACGTGCATCTACGCGATTGGCGAGTGAATTATGTATCCCATATAAGTAAAAAATACAAATATTGATGAAAATTTACAAACAGGTATACCCATATCAGAACGCCCCTTGAATGAATTCAACCGACAAACAATTATCAAGTTAGGCGAAATGAGCACTAGGGAAAATAGTCTCTTGTTTAAAACGAAATATCGAATAACGATTACTATCGTTAACAAGGATGAATCTACCCTCCTCAAAATACTAAAAGACGAATTTACAAATTCAAAAATCAATGCCGTGTATTGTTCGGATGATATATTCATCAAACTTCAAGAATGTTACGTCAAAAATTTTAATACAACTATGAAATTAGTCAGATGTGTAAAAATATTAAAAGATGTAGAAACTGAATTGGAACAAAACGAACTCATGACAAAATATCATGAAAAATCATTGCATCGAGGTATAGAAGAAACTTTCCAACATTTAAAACGCGAATTCTATTTTGATAGTATAAAAAGTAAAATACAGATGTTTATTAACAATTGTGAAATTTGTAAAACTAACAAATACGATAGAAACCTACCTAAGATAAAATACACCCCGACAGAACAAGCTACCAGACCATTCGAAATTTTACACATAGATCTTTTTCATTTAGACAAAAAACACGCATTAACTGCCATAGACAAATTTAGTAAATACGCCTTCGTTAAAATCCTACAAGATAGAAACACGAAAAGCGTATTAGACGCCTTATTAGAAATTATAAATCTACACGGTATACCACGAAAGGTGATACATGACCCAGGTGCAGAATTTGAAGCCAGAATTTGACTTCAAAAATTTCCTGAACCTTTATGATATAGAAAACCATGTCACTTGTGCTAGAAATTCAACAGGAAACTCTCCGGTTGAACGTTTTCATTCAACACTGATTGAAGGCGTATTGATAGCCAGGAAAACATTCCCTCGACTCACATTAAATTCTCAAATACAGCTAGTGGTCACTGCATATAATAACGCCATTCACAGTTCTATTAAATTAACCCCTACAGAGGTAATACGAGGAATCCGTGATGAAAAATTGATATCATTAAAAACAAATAATGCAAATGCTATAACTGAATACAATCGTATTCATTTAGAGGAATTGCAATTTATCAAAAACTTCATCAAAATCCAGAATGACAAACAAGCAGAACTATTGAATAAGAAAAATATAAAAGAGAAACGTATAGACCCACCCGACATTTCAATAAATCAACCTGTTTTTGTAAAAGAAAATCGACGAAATAAATTAAGTCCAAAATACTCGAAGGAGTTATGTCTAGAAAATCACAATAAAATTTAAAATTAAAAAGAAATAGTTTTATTTCAGATTAACCTTGACGAACGGACAACGAATAGAAATAACTGACGTTTCTAATAATCACGGTTTATTCGCATTAACATTAGGAATCCCCAAAGTAACTTCCCATTATAATAACTTAATACATATAGTAGAAATCGAACCTTGATTAAATACCGCTTTGAATATCTCTTACATTCTCCGTCACCTCGTTACTAATAGCACGTCTTTACACAACATTCATATAACACAGTTAAGCACACAAGCTAAAGAATTGTATCATAAAACTAGTAGTCTGCGCCCTTTTATACGTACCAAAAGAGGCCTTGCTAATTTTTTAGGATCCGGAATCAAATTCATTACCGGTAATATGGATAGCGAAGATGCTAAAGAAATAAACAAACAAATCGAAATTCTCCAAAATAATAATAACATATTACAAAAAAGCAGTAAACAACAACATTCATTGAACTACCAAATGATCGATTGATTTAAAACCCTTACAACTGAAATAGCTAATCAGCATAAGGATATTACTAGTCTAATAGAAATTACAAAAAGCTTAGACTCATTAGAACTAGATAATATAATTAAGTTAAATATTAGTCAAACCCAAATTGCTCGTTTAGATAACCATTTGAATAATATCATTGAATCCGTTCAATTAGCCAAATTACATATCATACCCAGATATATTTTAAATATTCAAGAAATTCAAACTATCATGCTAGCTTTAGAAAAACATATAAAATTATATAATGTCGAACATGTCTACGAATTGTTGCAACTCAAAGCATATTTTAATGAATCTAAAATCATATTTGCAATACAAATACCGGTATTCTCCGATTTAGAATTTAAATTAATACGAATCCATCCTCTAGTCGAAAACGGTAAAATGATCACCATCAACTCAAACCACATCTTTTACAATCCTTCTTATTTTGCATTCATAACAAGTACAGACTTTCAATTAATAGAACATGATTACATTATAAAACCTATTCTCCTCAAACCAATTGAAAATAATACCTGCGAAATCAACATATTGGAAAATAAGCTAAGCCATTGCCAATATATGAGAGTAAAACAACATAGTATATTAACAGAATTAATTGATAATAATTTCCTCATCAACACCGATTCTCCAATAAACATTTCAACTACCTGTAATAAAAACCTAACTAATATACATGGAAAACTCTACATCACATTGGAATTTTGCACATTGAATTTATTCGGTATTACGTATGGGACAGTGAGAAAATATACTGAAGCAGAAATGGAATTAATTTTGTTTAATAAAATAAACTACACCAATAATCATACTTAATGGTATTCACATGGATTGAATGATACTACATTGGAAAATACAGAAGAGACATCAAATCAGAAAACAATTTAATATATCTATATTATATGAACTGGAAATATTATTTAGTCACTATCATTATAATACTTCTCGTTTCATGGAAAATACATGGATGTACCAACAGCAACAGAGTTATCGTACAAATGGACCAACAATCAAATAATCTTGCAACTACAATAGAACTTCTAGAAGCCAAGAACTTGATAAAACCATCTAACCCATTAATCAAACATAATTGAAATTTCCTATTAAAAGGATAATTTCAATCTGCGTTGGGAGGAATTATGTATCCCATATAAGTAAAAAATACAAATATTTGAATCATTCATATCATAAAGTAATCAACCTTTGAACATGATTCATAATATAATTGTTGATCTACATTATGGTTTATGAGTCATAACCATTCCTTGTCAGATATATAATATTCGTCATGAACATGATTCATATTGTTCGTTTACATACAGGATCTATGAATCATGCATAACCATACGCTTATAACCATCACTTATCAAATATAGTATATTCATTATCACCATCAACAGTCCAAAGTATTATCTTTAATATATATTAGTCATTTCAGACGTCACAACCAACACAGTATATAATTGGTCAACTCTTGGATGGAAAACAACATTAATTCAGAAGATTTTGACCTGTGCTCGTCTTGTTGGATTTTATGTTCATTTGTTACAAAATAATTATATTCAATTTATTTTATTTTATATAGTGCGTTGTGAAATTAAATTGTTATTTAACTATTGTAATAAAAGTATTTGTAAAGTTTAGAAAATAAATTCATTTTTTTTGTAAACCTTCGGGACGACGGACATAAATAGTGCGCGTTTGGGGCCTAGACGATTTATTTCCTCACCGCCCATGAAGTATATTTGTAAAAATACATGTGGTTCGTTTGGCATTGGCAGCAATAAGCCGACTTTGTGGTACACTTAGCCTTTGCTTTTGAGCGTTGAACTGAATTGTTGATCATTTGCCGCAGTTTTGTGAACTATTTAGGTTGCACCGAACGATGTCATTTGGAAGCATTAATTGATTTCATGCTTCATGTGCGAATGGATTTCAGAAACAGGTGTGAATCTCGATCCGTGTCGATGAGCAAGCTGTTCAATGGTTCTGGTGGTGTCTCCAGATATGGTAACTCCATTTATGGTAGTTGCACTTTTCCTGATGCGCAACACATGCTAGCTGACTCATGTTTGTATTTGAGCGCATGACAATGGGGACATTCTTTGGCGATAACACCAAGCAGGACTTTCGGATGAGCGAAATATTTTATATCTGACGCGTATTTGAATTCGAAACGAAGGAACGAAGCGGATGTAAATGCTCGATGTACTTGTTGGCGTTGTCGACCATTTGTTCTCAATGTGTCAATTACGAACCGGTGCGCTTGTCTCCGTTCCAATTGTTGTTGATTTCGTTCAGCTCGTGACTCTTGTGATTGAGATGCACGCAATTGCGACAAGCTCATACGCACATTTTCGTTATGTTATTGGATTTGTTCGTCTGTTTTTTCTGCTCTACTGTTCACTCTCTATTGTTCACTGTAATAATAATAATAATAATAATAAGAAAGATGGGTACCGCATACGGGTCCCTAGCACCTAGACCAAGGGGTCCTCTGTGCCTCCAACCTGTTCGTTATACTCGCGTGACCTGTGTTTGTCCTACAGTGCCACTGTCTGCAACTCCTTAGTCGATAGGCCGCTGTCATGGCCTCCGCCTCAATCATTAAATGAATCGGCGGAATACCTAGAAGCGCGCCCAGCGCAGCAGTAGGGGTCGTTCGCATGGCTCCAGTGACACTAAGGCATACGACTCTGAGCAGGTGATCCAATTTTTTCCTGGCTTCAGCCAGAGAGGTTCTTGTCCACCATACTACACAGCCAAATGTGAGCATTGGCTTTACAATCATTGTAAATAACCAGTGCACCATGTGAGGTTGGAGTCCCCAAGACTGTCCAAATGCTCTCCTGCACGTCCAGAAGACACTATTTGCCTTGGTTAGTCTCCAATCCAAATGATCACTCCAATTCAGTTTTGCATCCAGGATGACTCCCAGATGCTTAACCATTCCGGTTTGTGTAATTTGAATGGCAGATATGCTGATCATCCGTTGAGCAACTTTTCGTCTCCTAGTAAACAGTACACAGTCCGTTTTTTCCGGTTTGACAGAGAGTTCTTTGTCAATGCACCAGTGCTCCACGAACGAGAGCGCTTGTTGCATCAGATCATAGATAGTGCCCTCGTCTCGGCTTTTGACAAGTATGGATATGTCATCAGCGTAGCCTTGAGTAAATATCCCTAATTCCTTGAGACCGGTAAGTAAGCTATCCACGACGAGGCACCACATTAATGGCGAAAGAACTCCACCCTGTGGACACCCTCTACCTACAAAGCCTCTAACCGATTGTGGTAATGCACCTCACTTCGAGCATGTTGCAGATCCATCTTACCATGATGTCTTCCACCCCGCGCTCAATTAGGGCAGTGCGAATTGCCCCAACCGTTGTATTGCTGAAGGCTCCCTCGATATAAAGGAAAACCCCTAAGGCCATTGCCTTTTCTGAGAGCGCACCTTCTATCGACCCTACTAGTCGGTGAAGTGCCGCATCCACAGAAAGGCCGGCCTGGTAAGCAAACTGGCACTCTGATAGCGGTCTCTCTACAAGACTCGTATCACGAATATGCCTGTCTATTAGCCGCTCAAGAGTTTTGAGCAAAAATGACATCAAGCTTATCGGCCTGAAGTCTTTTGCGTCGCCATAGCTTGGGCGTCCAGGTTTAGGAATGAATACCGCGCGGGATTCTTCCCATTTCCTGGGTATGTATCCTTGAGCCTTCCAACAATTATATCCAAGCCCTGTTGTAGCAGTGCCGGGAAGATGCCGTCGGTACCCGGAGACTTGTAAGGAGCAAATCAAGCCGCAGCCCATCTCACTTTTGTAATGCTTACGATAAGTTTTGCCGTCGCCCAATCCTCCCTGTTTGCCCTTCCACCATCACGCCTCTGATCGTCCGGATCTCCCATGGTAAAGCCAGGGAAATGCGTGGACAGTAAATGCGTCATGGTCTCAGACACTGTAAGTGATTGACCTGCTAGTTCGAGGCAACCCAACTTTGCAGTTTAATCCTTGGATATTACCTTATATTATTGTTCACTGTAACACACACACAAATAGACAAAATTGTTGTACTTACTGATAAAAAACCGTATGCCGATAATATATTTGGTCCTTTAGTATTTTACCAACCTTTCACAGTCACAAAACACGTATATATTTCTTGTAAATTAAAATAAATCGTTCCAAATTTTGCACGCACTTCGTTGTGATACAGAACAAATGCAGAATGAAATGCCAAAGTGACGCAACACTTCACATCAAAGAATTCATGTCTAAAATCGTGATAAAAAAATGGGGGGTCGGGGCAGAAGGGTGAAAAATACTTTACTACGTATCTCATACCTATTAAATATAGAAAAAAATTTCATAAAAATCGGTCAAGTCGTTCGGTGGAGTGCGACTACAAACACCGTGTATATATATATATATATATATATATATATATATATATATATATATATATATATATATATATATATATATATATATATATAATATTATATTATACTATTATTATATATATATATATGTATATTGTGACGGTATATATATATTGTGACAAAAAAAAAAAAGTTAGGCGCCAGGTTTTTTAACGAATTCGACACGGCAGCTCGGCAACCCTTGTTCTGGGTGGCAGGTCAGAAAGGTGGACACTCGTCTGATTATGAGTAAACAAAATTACGAAACAAAATAATAAATTATTTATTCAAAAAATAAATAATTTAAATATTTAATAATATCAAAAATAATAAAATATTCGAATTTAACAAATAAACAAAAATTTCATATCGAACAGAAAATAAATTTATTTAAATACAGTACCAGAACGTGATAACGAAATTTGATATTAAACAAAAAAATTACAAATAAAAATGAACTAATTAAAAAAAAAATGTTTCGAAATAATAATTTAAAAAAATCTACTTTCGTGAACACGCTCACACGCAAAAACTTACCACCAAACCTCGCTCGAATCAACGCTTTACAGTGAACAAAATAATCCGAAATCAAACACGAATCAAATTTTTTTTAAATAACAATAATGTTCAACAGTTCGACAAAAATAATAGTTTCGCAATTTAAAACAAAATACTGTATCAACAATTCATCAATTACGCTACGATACGAGTCGTACGGCTTTCGAAATTAGAATCTCTTTATTTCAACAAATCGTTTATTTCTTGTCCAACACAAAAGTTCGTCACTCGATAATAAAAAAATACAAAAACAACACTGTTGTTCACACTCCTTAATATTTGTCACAAATTTTTTAAATCTGAACACCAGGGTTGGATTTAGGAATTTAACATTTTATAATATCCACTTGATTTGCCGATAATGAACGTGGTGAATGTGGCTGATACTATTTTGTGTTTCACCACCCATTATTAATTCATCCAATATAAAATATGCTTTTTCAAGCCTGAATATTATCCAACTCACATAAACTTCCAAAATCCATCCAACAACTCAACATAACGATGTATTATTTCATCTTCACTTTGTTTGGATGAGCTAAAAACCACTCTTGTAAACGAAGTTTACATCGTTACAAATTAATTTATTAATTTA
This sequence comes from Nineta flava, assembly GCA_963920215.1. Taxonomy (NCBI): domain Eukaryota; kingdom Metazoa; phylum Arthropoda; class Insecta; order Neuroptera; family Chrysopidae; genus Nineta; species Nineta flava. The sequence goes on along the minus strand of OY986043.1, from coordinate 40,443,381 downwards.
CATTGTCCATCATAAACGAAACGAGTCCCAAACAATCATACACTCGAAGTTAGCGATCACCACTTCAACAAGTTCATAGTACGGGCCTGTGATTTAGTTTTAACTTTACAAATACAGTAAGCAGTTGACTAGCGGTTGTGAGTGTTCACGACTTCCATATAATTCAAACAATCGGCTACGTACTCCATTCCAACCTCCATGTCGACGATCGATGATTGAGCAAGGTCGGTAATTATTTAATGCGTGCGGTTAACTTTACAAATAAAAATAATAATAAATACAAAATAATTATAATTATGAATGTCAACAGCGGCATCGAATTTCGAAGCCGTTCTCTTCGTTTCTGGCCCCGATGTCCTTCAGGTGGTACCAGCGACCAGTCGCGTCAAATTCAGGTCAATAATCCAAAAAAATAAAAATAAATAAATAAAAGACATACATCGAACGGTTGAACTCTTTTCAACCGTTTCAATATATATATATATATATATATATATATATATATATATATATATATATATATATATATATATATATATGTATGTACATATGTGTATATATATATAAATATATGTAAATATATATATATATATATATATAAATATGTATATATATATATATATATATATATACATATATATTTATATGTATGTATATTTATATATATATATATATATATATATATATATATATATATATATATATATATATATGTATATAAACATATATATATATATATATATATATATATATTTATATATATATGAATATATTTATGTATATATATATACATATATATTATATCTTATGTATGAAAATTTCGTTTCACGGTGTTTGTGGTCGCACTCCACCGAACGGCTTGACCGATTTTTATGAGTTTTTTTTGTATATTTAGTAGGTATGAAAATAGGTAGTAAAGTATTTTTCACCCTCCTGCCCCCACCTCCCATTTTTTAATCATGATTTTAGTATTTTTGTATGAACAATATCCAAATATCCATGAATTCATTGACGAAGTGCGTGCAAAATTTTGAACGATTTATTTTAATTTACAAGAAATATATACGTGTTTTGTGACTGTGAAAGGTTGGTAAAATACTATAGGACCAAATACATTATCGGCATACCGTTTTTTATCAGTAAGTACAACAATTTTGTCTATTTGCGCGTGTGTGTGTGTGTTATTTATTTTAATTAAAAATATATACGTGTTTTGTGACTGTGAAACGTTGGTAAAATATTAAAAGAACAAATAAATATCGACATACGGTTTTTCATCAAAAAGAAAAACAGTTTGGTCTATTTGTTTGGTCGTTTGTGTTACAGTGAACAATGCCAGCAAGACGCAAGGGGGTCCATTTGGGCCTTCGAATGAATAAAACAACAAATATGCGAAATAGTAGAGCAGAAAGAACAGACGAACAAATCCAATAAGATGTGTGCAAAAATGTGCGTATGAGCATGTCGAAATTGCGTGCATCTCAATCACAGTAGGCACTAGCTGAATAAAATCAACAACAATTGGAACGGAGACAAGCGCACCGGTTCGTAATTGACACACAGAGAGCAAATGGCCGACAACGCCAAGTACATCGAGCATTTACATCCGCTTCGTTCCTTCGTCTCGAATTCGAGTACGAGTCAGATATTGAATATTTTGCTCATCCGAATGTGCTGCTTGGTGCTATCGACAAAGAATGTCCCCATTGTCATGCACTCAAATTCAAACATGAGTCAACTGACATGTGTTGCGCATCAGGAAAAGTGCAACTACTATAAATTGAGACACCACCAGAACCATTGAACGGCTTGCACATCGGCACGGATCCAGATTCAAACCTGTTCCTGAAATCCATTCGCACATTCAATTCATGCTTCCAAATGACATCGTTCGGAGCAACCTAAATAGTTCACAAAACTGTGGCAAATGATCAACAATTCAATTAAACGTTCAAAATAAAAAACCAAGTGTACCACAAAGTAGACTTATTGCTGCCAATGCCAAACGAACCATATAAATTTTTACAAATATATTTCATGGGCGGTGAGGAAGTCAATCGTGTAGATCCCCAAACGCGCACTCGCCAATCGCGTGGATGCACGTTGCGGCTACAATAACCTCAATTCCCTAAAGCCTGGCGCATCGTCGGCGAGAGCTGGACGCCCTATTGAATGAGCACAATGAATTATTGAAATTCGTCAAATCACACATGCACGAACTGCAAAGTGACAATCTTGCTATTGTCATCAATCCTGATAAAACACCAGCTGGAGACCACGTGCGTAGATTCAATGAGCCTGTTGCCGACGACGTTGCTGGATTCCTGGTTGGTGACCGCACAGCGACTCGAGAAATTGTTATTCGAAGAAGAAACAATCATCTGAAGTTCATCGTCGGCAAGACCATTTCCCACGGCGGGAACCGGCTCGGGAAGACCATTTTCCCACGACGCAACGCCAAACACGGTCACACCTTCACATATTTGCTTTATATCCACGTGAAATCTATCCTCAACCGCACATGAGTTGTGTCCACTGTCGTCGTACTTGCGGTAACCAGCCCGGTACAGCTGCATCAAAAATCGGACCCGAAAAATTCCAAGAACAGAACTGCGACACACAACAACAGCACACTTCTAGTTTCAAATTTAATATTTCACTTTCGGTTTATACTTACGTTCGATTTCTTTAGTAATGTATATACCAGAACAACGTTTGCCTGTCCAGCTGGTTATATATAGAAATATGCAGCAATCATAGAGCAGCAAAGTTTGAAAAATCGTGCACAACTCTCAAAAGTGATGTGTTGCTAAATTTTAAGTATATATATAGAAATATGGACCAATCATAGATCAGCAATATTTTTTATGTATTTATTATGTTAATTTCATCAAAACAAAAATGCGAAATTTTTCCCATTTCCTGATATTAATTTCGTGATTTCATAATTTCCCGTGCACCTTGGGTACTAGACCTAACTGTATGCGAAATATCAACTTTAAAGTATATCTGGTGTAGCCCCTACGTTTTCATCCTGTTTAATAAAAATTATGAGCGTTCCCGCTTTTTAACCGTTTTCTTAACGAAAAGCGAAAACTTGTTATCTTATAATTCCGTAAATAGGATATATTCGAAAAATCAGCACTGTAGCTCTTTTCGTTCAAATGTTATTTCGAGGTCATATCGACTCTGATTTATCGATAAGTAATAGTACTGGAAGCGCGAAGAACTTTTTCAGTTGCATTAATTTATTCTTGTATAGTTTTGGATGGTCTAAAAGCCTAGGGTCTGTCTCTAACTCAAAAATTCATCAATATACTTTTTTGTATTTCCATGAAAGGTAGATATTTCTTGAGGCTACAGCTACCAGTCATGAACCATGCTTGATACCAAGAGCCCATGAGAGAACCTTCATAAGAAAACAAATCAGTTTAAATTGACTAAGTTTCGAAGAAAATGATAGCGCTCTATCAGTCTATCACTTGGTAATGTAATATGAATGAAGAAATCTGAATACCTCCCAAAGGAACCTTTTTGGGAAGTATGGATATAGGATAAATGTCACTCATAAATGCGAGTGGAGTTTCCCGTCGAGTATAAAGTCGGGATTTTTAACTCAACCAGATCAACAATGAGTAGATTTCAATGTAGGATGGTTAATTCCAGGATGACGTACAAAAAGCATATTCGTGTAGTTGCCACCTGGCTTCTGTCTCTCCACCAGTACTTATAACACTATTACTGCTTGAAAACTAAAATATATAAGAAATCTGTTGAATTTCAATTGACAAATAATACTCATACCACCGTTTATAATTATGCTAATAGAAAATAAATTCGAACTCCTTGCTTAAAAATTTTTTCATGTCCGATCTTTCACAATTTTATCTTACCTTAATACCAATCTTTTTTACCTTAATACCAATCGTTGGTCTCGAAAACTATTTATCCAAAGATCTTACCACCCATTTCAAATATTAAAGGTAGAGTAAAACGGGATGCAAATCTAGTCCATAATGTGAAGCTGCCTACAAATTTTCATTCAAATCCGAAATCACACGAAGGACGAGTGGCTGTGCGTACTTGATTTTAACTTCCCTCTTGGGAAGTTATTGTATTGGATCCGCTTTTTCGATTTGACATATCTTCACATTTCGAGGTCCCTAGAGTCCGAATCCATCGTTTTTAGGGAAAAGTGTATTGTACGTATCTTCTTGAGTGTTGTTTCGTCTCACTATATTGATTAATTCCGTCGCGATAATAATGATTTTGGCAGATAAGGTTTGAAAAATGGGAATAAGCGGTTTTTTTTTATGACTAAAAAACTACTAAAATAATGATATCGACTCCGGATTATTTCATTCTACACATAATTGCATATAAACACCTGATAAGGTTGAACGTATAACTGTATCCGCATCATCGAGGCGACTTAAATAGAGTGGCCTTTAGTTTTCAAGTGCATCAAATGGGAAGTTGGCAGTGTAGGTGGATCAGTATTACTCAGCCTTTTCATTTCAGTTCTATTACAATGTTTCATTTTTTATGTTATATTAAAAAAATAATAAACTAAAAATTGTTAATTAAACATTGATAAGAAAAAATTTACTCGTCAACCAGGAATCGAACCTCGGACGTCTGGATATCTAGTTAAGCGTGCTTACCGTCATGCGGTAAGCCACACCAAAGACGCTTAGGTATACACAAATAATAATATACAAAAAATTATTTTTGGGTGAAATTTATATACCAAAAAATAAAAAATTATACATTAAAATAAAATTGTACATGTCATTTTCTAAATAGAAAATAAACATATCAATATATTTTAAAATTATTTTTTGTAATCTAGCGTCTATTTATTTCCATTGTTAGTATGATTGCCCTTAGGTTATATTATACCATCGGAAGTGACTAGCGTTTACTTATTTTGACATTTAAGTAATATGTCCCCATCCCTAGATGTGTATGATTTTTCATATCAAGCATTTGATGTCAAAAAATGATATCGATATATTATTTTATACTAGATAAATAAACTGATTAATAAAAAATAGGGTGGAAACCTATCAAAAGCATAAACATGAAATATTAATAATTTTTCTTTTATTTAAACACAGCATATTATAAGAACGAGCAGATATACAATCTTTTAGACTTTTGATATTCTATATTATAAATGGAAAATGTATTATTTTATATACAAATTTATAAAATAATAAAAATAATAACTTTCATATAATACACACACGCATCTATAGTTTGTTAACCCGACTTCAAAAAGGAGGATGGTTCTCAATTCGTCTGTATTTTTATTTTTTTTTAAATGTTTGTTACCTCAGAACTCCGTTATTTATTAACCGATTTTGAATTTTTGTTTTTGTTTTAAAAAGTTTGATTTCCGATTGGTCCCATTGTCACCAAATCGCATCGCTTCTGATGAAGGGATCCCCTGGAAATCGAGGAAAACCCTCATTTTATATGTGATAACCGATTTCTGCGAAATTTTTTTTTTCTTTTAAAGGATATACTCATTCCTAAAGGAAAAATAAAAAATTTTTTTTAAAACCGACTTCAAAAAAATTTTTTACAAGAAAAAAATTTTTACAAAAAAAAAAAAACAAAATGCTTGTAAAAAAAATTGAAAATCTGTTATGAAAAAATGCATTAAAAATTAGAAAAAAAAAACGGTTAAAAAAAAATGTGTTATAAAAAAATGCACTAAAAATTAGTTACCCATATTTTGAGAAATAAAATCAGTTATAGAACTTCAAAGTCACTAAAAAGCGAGAAATAAAACCTATTCTGACAAAATGGAAACCCGACTTCAAAAATCAAATATTCTAAAACAAAAAATGCACTAAAAAGAAAAAAAATAATTGCATATTCTTGTGCCAATTTTAGTTCACCTAAGCAAAAAATTTTAAATATATTTGTACAATTATTGTTATTTTTGGAGGCGGTGTCCATAAGTTATGTGAATTTCTCTATGCTGACACCGCCTCCAAAAATGACAATAATTGTATTTATATTTTAAAATTTATTGCTTAGGTGATCTAAAATTGGCACAAGAATATGCAATAATTTTGTTACTTTTTAGTGCATTTTTTGTTTTAGAATATTTGATTTTTGAAGTCGGGTTTCCATTTTGTCAAAATAGGTTTTATTATATACATAGACTTATAACATATTTACATTCATCAGAGATGAAACATCAAAGTAAATAATATTAGCAACAGTGTATTCTATAAATATTATGTTTAATCCATTACCTATATGAATATTACTTGATCGACGTTCAATAAATATATTCATGCATATTATTGTGTGATGATATTCCGATGTATATAATATGGAGTGTGTACTAATTCCGTTTATATACAGCATACACACATACGATTCAATATTTGCTACTTGACTGGACAAAAAATTAATATTTTCAAAAAGTTTACATATTTAAAAATATGTGTGTTTATTTGTAAGCAACAGGAATTTAAAAAAAGAACCCCGTTGGAAAATTTAAAAAATTTTGATTTTCCGCTTTTTTTTTAACAAACAAAGATACGGAAAGATTCAAAACATAAATTGCGACTTTAAAATTTAAATATATTTTAAACTATTGAAGATACGAACAAATTGAGCTTTTAAACGCTCTTACTCATATTTTAATAATGGATCATTACTTTATTTATGTTTTGAATTTTTCCGTATATTTGTTTCTTAATAAATGGACACTCAACATTTTTTAAGTTTTTCAACGGGGATCTTTTTTAATCCTTCACAGAATAGCTCCCAAATGTAAAAAAATTCCAGACTTTTATTTAAAAAATTATCGGGGCTATCCGGATGTGAATTTTTTTTTTAATAAACAGAAGCATAGTTAATGGAAAAATTGGGATAAAAATTGTTTGCCGACGGATTATTGTTTGTGTAAGTATCTAGAAAGTACCTGCATTTTTTCTTTCCTTAATTTTCATATTTAATGGGTTTAAACAAATTTTTTGTTCAAGGGTCGGTATCAAGCTGAGCCGAATCACTCGCTTTCAAGACCTTTGTTCATCTCTCAATTAAAATTGCAAACATTAATGGTACTTTTCCGGAGGAGACTTTTTTTTAGGAAATTTCCTGCTCTTTAAGTATTTTTCTTTCAAATTCCGATATCTACAATAGTTTTTGAGATATTTTCAAATACGAAACCTCCCGTTTTTTTTACTAAATTGTTTATTACTTTTGAAATTTTTGTTTGCGGGACTTTATCATTTTTTTCAAAAACTTTCTAGATGCAATTACGAATCGAATGACACCTCGGTCATAATTTTCTGAAAAGGCGAAGTGGAATTCGAAAAAAAGCGCATGTTTACTAGTCTAAAAGTATATAATATTTTGTCATGTATATCTTGTCTCATATTTATTTAATTACTAAATCACTGACCTCTATATAAACTGGACATATAATGCTTATGTCCCATGTGGGTCTGAACGTGAAATAACGGTCCAAACTTAATGATAGTCAACACCGATAACACTAGTTAAGGTACTAGATTTTTATGTGTGTGGTAACAGCCACTCATACACTAACACACATTATTATCACACATACATCATACGCCTCAATTAACTATGATTCTAAATTATAAAATCTAATTTAAAAATAAGTATTAGTTTTTTTTTCGTTTTATTACAATTTAATAATATTAATTTTATGATACTTGCGTTGTCATAAATATAAATTTTTATAATCGTAAAGATATCGATAATAGAAAATTGTGATTAGTACTAAATTTTCATATCTTATTTAAAAACTAGTAATGTATCAACTAACTGATTTAACCATCAGATCACAGACAAATATATTACAATGTGGAGGTAAGAATGGACCTATGTAATCTCGGGATCCGAGGAAAACCAATCGGGACGAATATAATTCGACACTTACGTGCAAACTCGCCACAATCCCGAAAAAAGGATTGGATATTGAGCCTACTGCAACTGAGATTTAACATGCAATCATTAACTCTTTCCAAGAAAACTGCTCGAAAATCTCAAAAACATCAGCCAGTCAACTTTCTGATTGAATAATGTCCTAAGGAATCAAAAACAAACAGTTTAACAACTATTAAACAGAGCAAAAATGATAGCGAACTGAGACATCTACCATGAAGCCCTTACTGAATACAAAAGGTCTCTGAAAAAAGCCAAAATAAACCCATAGAGGAAACTCTGTCAAGATGTTGAAAACACATCTAAGGGAACAAGACTCCGTCGTATCCTAGCGAAGAAACCAGCTGACACCATTGGGTCATTAAGTAAGCCCAATGGTGAGTGTACTAGCTTCGCGAAGGATACACTCGAGACACTGATCCGGACTCATTTTCCGGATTTGGTGGCAATGGACAGTGGAAATCCTTCTCAAGAACAGTTTAACCAAGGCCTCCTATCGACAAGCGAGGACTGGAGAAAAGTGGCGATTACCATTAACCGCTCAAAGATCAAATGGCCAATAAACTCATTCGACCCCTATAGAGCAACGAGGCCAGACGAGATATACCCAATGCTTTTACAAAGAACAGCAAAGCATCTTGTAACTCTACTTGGTCACATATACAGAGCAAACCTAGCTATAGGTTATATCCCGACAGTATGAACGCCAGTAAGAGTGACCTTTTTACCAAAACCGGGGAGGCTCAACCACTCCATGGGAAAGGACTTTATACCAATTAGTCTGTGATCGTTTCTACTGAAAACAATGGAGAGATTATTAGGATTTCATTAAACTCAAGGGGCATTGTCGAGAAACCCGCTTCATGCCAACCAGCACACGTATCAGATGGGAAAATCTTGTGAATCAGCCCTCTACAACCTGATATACAGGATTGAGGAGGGATTTGCAAGAAACAAACCACCTTGCGTGTGTTTCTTGGCATTGAGGGGACATTTGACAGTGCCTCTTACAATTTCATAATTAATTCTGCAAGTCAGCACAGAGTAGAAGACATCTTTTGCAAGTGGATAAACTATATACTGAAAGGTAGAATGCAAACTTCCCTTCTTGAAGAGTCTGCCACTGTGAAGGCCACCAAAGGACGTCCACTGGGTGATGTCTTATCTCCACTCCTGTGGTGTCTGACCGTGAACTGCTTACTGACGAACCTCAATATACGGACGACATTATAATTGCAATCCAAGGACCCAGAGAAACCGCAATCTCGGAGCTTATGCGAAACGCAGTAAATTTACACAGGAATAGTGTATCAACCAGGGATAAAAATATTTTGTTTAAATAAACCCACGTTCTTAGGAGTAATGTTAGACTTTTTACTAACATGGAGCCCTCATCTGGAATACACAACAAATAAGAGCAAATCTTCTCTCATGCTTTGCAAGAGACCATGTGGAAAAATATGATGTCTAAATCCCAAAATGATTCACTGTCTATACACAACAGTAGTAAACCCAATTATAACTTATACTGCTCACCCAGGTACCCATGTACAAAGCTTTCCAAGATCAAAAGACTGGCCTGTTTGTGCATTGCTGAATCCATGAGCAGTACAACCACAGTTACCATGGAAATCATACTAGGGTTTACTCCGCTTAACATTGGTATATGAGCTAAAGCGAGATCCAGCACCTAAAGACTATCTTAATAAAACTATCGCAATAATAACTGAATGTAAAAAAATTAGGTTGGACATGCAAGGATCGTGTGAACATCAATCATCTCAGACCTCGTTTTTGCAATGGCCACAGATATGCTTCCCAAAGTGTACTTCTTCTCAAAACCTTTCACTGTAGTCTCCGATATGGATGTGTGCACGAAAGGAGAACCACCTTATCTCAAAGAAATTGTCTGGAATACAGAAGGATCCAGAAATGAAGAATGGGCCGGGTCGTAAATCTTCGGTAAAAGACCCAATGCAATCATAATCCTGAACTTGGGGAAATATGCCACAGTCTTTCAAGCAGTAGTATACGCCATACTGGCTTGTGTCCGTGGGAACCTACGTAGAGGCTACATAAACCAGAGCGAATGAATTCTATCAGACAGTCAAGCTGCACTTAAAGACTTATCTGGAATTGACATCTCCTTAGGGCTAGCCAAGAATTGTCTGGAAGAACTGCTGGAGCTGGCAAAACGGAACAATGTTAAATTGATCTGGGTACTGGGTTACAGCCTTTTCGAAGGAAACGAAATAGCAGATACCTTAGCAAAGAAGGGAGTCAGAATATCCTTCATAGACCAAGAGCTTATTTTAGTAATTTCAAAGACTGCATGTAAACAGGTGATCAACGAGTGGATGAATGCTTAACACCGTCATCACTGGGAAAATATATAGCAAGAAAAGCTCGGGAAAATACTGCTTCGGAATGCAACCAAGAGGCTATCTCTCGATGCACTGAAAATGAACAGGATACAACTGCGGAGGTTACCGGAATCATTACCGGGCATTATCTCCTGCAATATCTCTTTCTTAAATAAAGATTAAAGGTTTGGAAAGTTTTGAAAAGCCTTTTTTCTCTGAAAAAATTCAACAGAGGGTAGCATTAGTGGGGAGTACACATGTTTTGATTTTCTCATTCACATCAACGTTAAGCAACGACATAACTCAGCAAAAATTAATTTTTTTGAATTGTTCAAAAAGCATTGTTTTTGGCTTGCTTTACGTTTCATTTCTGTGGATTATTAGACATTTTTATAAAAAACTCGAATTTTTTAAGCAAAAATTAGGAATCATGATTTTTGACGGTTTTTCCGATTTTTCTCAAAAAGTACTGATCCAATTTCAATTCAAGATACGCCAATCGATAGATTTTTTTGATACCTATATTTATTTTATAATAAAAGTTTGATAATTTTTTCTGATCGGGATTCAAGTTTTTTTTTTCGCAAAAATCCATTTTTTCAATATATTCTTGTGTTGGTATATACCAACAACTGTTTCTGATCCAAAAATTACTCAAGAGGGTGGTGAACCCCTCCAGAACTTATTTTAATTCCAAAAAAATTGTTCCACAAAATAGCTAGTGTCGAAAACAAGTTTAAATAGAATTTAAAATAGCCACTTAGGATATATCCACCAGTCCAAGTGGCCGAGTGGTCTAAGGCGTTATGTCTGCTCAGTATGCCTACTCGAAAACTGGGAGGGTATGGGTTCAAATCCCGACATCGGGAGTTTGTCAATTATTAAGAAAAAAAAGGGTGTGGTTAATTGACTAAACTGTCGGCGTATGGACAAGAACGAAATAACCGGCTATATTGAGAAGGTTTTCAGCAGTTTCCTTCACGAACTTCAGATGAATATCGGCATAGTTTCTATCATAGTCGGCTGCAGCCGCATATCCTACCAATTCCTAGTCTATACACAAAAATTCCGTCCACTCCACTCACATCCTTAGGCAATGGACCTTATCGTCAAAGTGTAGCCCGTCCAGGACAGCCTCTACAATCTATCTATCTAACTAGCCCGAGGATATATCCACAAAGATGAAATCAACTAAATCATATGTTAAATTAAAATAAATACTGGAGGGGATCACCACCCTCTTGAGTAATTTTTGGATCAGAAGCAGTTGTTGGCATATACCAACACAAGAATATATTGAAAAAATAGTTTTTTGCGAATAAAAAATTGAACCCCGATCAGAAAAAATAAAATAGTTCTAGGTATCAAAAAAATCTATCGATTGACGTATCTTGAATAGAAATTGGATCCCCACTATCCAACGATTCCTATTTTTTGCTTCGAAATTAGAGTTTTTTATAAAAATGTCTAATAATCCACAGAAATGAAGCCCGAAGCAAGCCAAAAAGATGCTTTTTGAACAACTTAAAAAAATTAATTTTTTGCCGAGTTATGACGTTGCTTAACGTTTCTGTCAATGAGAAAATCGAAACTTGTACCCCCACTAATACTACCCTCTGTTGGATTTTTTTTAATCTTCAGCGGAAAAAGGCTAATTAAGGGATGAGTTTCCTGTAATATCTGATTTAACCGAGGAAGGATTCGATATCATTTGGATTCTTTGGTTGTCTGCTGTTGTAATAGTTTCAATTTTTGAAGGTTTAGGTTTGACACCATCATAAGTTTTAATATGACCAACATAAGCGACTTCTTTTCGTAGAAGTTTGCATTTATCTGGATGTAATTTTAGGTTATGCTATAATTTAAGGATAAACTTATCAGTGAAAAACTATCGGGCATGTATGGGGTCAGTTGTCAAAACTGTTTCAAAAATTTTTATTTCTCTAAGTCGTCGCCAAATCAGAACTCAAATCAAAGAACATATGGCCCATGTGGAATTTGGGAGAACCGAAAAATCGTGTATAGCTGCGCCCATTATTGAGAACATCCACAAAATTGACAAATCTAAATTAAAACTGCTAAAATCGGTACAAAACCCCACAGAATTAGATGCATACGAATGTATCTAAAACCATTTTCAAAAATTGAATACCTAAATATCAAGGTTAGCTTCGATCAACTCCCTCACCTTATTGACAAAAACAACACCGCATGGTCAGAATAGGTTACCGGCAAGAAATGGGTTGACAGTCGACTCAAATAATCCTTCAGGTACTACTACAGTCAGATCATACAAAAGACAAAACTTTTTTAATATTATTGTGAGACACGCACCAAATTAGCAACCAGCAACATAACTCTGACTCCATCCAAATCCCAGAGATAGTTACGATTAGCTAATTCATAATGATGGTGACTTCCTTGTGGTCGAAATACGTATTTATAAAATACAAACAATTATTCTAGAAATTGGGGCAAAATTTGAAATTTAATTTCAAAAAACCTAGAGTTATCTTTGAGTTTTTTAATTATCTTTATATAAAGAGATGATGATAATTGAATGATTCCCTGTTCAAGCATTTTGTCGACTTGTTTATTGACTTTTTGTTCATGGATTTTTGGATACCGATACGTTTTTGTATAGATTAGGGTAGGATTGGATGTGATTTGTGTTCTAATGTTCTGATGTAATTTAATTTATCACGATGAAAAATTTCTTTATAATTTTGACAAATTTGTATTAAAGATTCTTTTTTTGTTTGACAATACGAAGATTTTCATTAAAAAGTCGTATGCGATCATCTTTGCCTTGTGTAGAGATATTATTATTTTTTGAAATAGAAAATTTTTATTCTAAGGGTATGATTGACATTTCCCTTCATTAAATGTATTTGTGAATTTGGATTTTGATTTCTTCATCAGAAGTATTTATTACTGGATAAAATTTTGTATTTTTATCAATTAATAAATTATCGGAAATAATTATACTATCAGGAATATTAATTTTGGTTTTATCTAAAACTTCATTGAAGATGAAATTGTCAATAACTTTAATTGTGTGATAGTGTTAATGAATTCGTAGATAATCCATATTTGCGGTAAATAAAAAAAAAAATCATGTCCAATATTGCCGTCGTAATTAAAATTTTTTTGTTTGCGGTTACGTAATAAAAATTAAATTTATATTCAAAATTTAAATCGATTACTGAATTGCGAATGTTTCTTTTTCATCCATTCCGATATTTCGTGCCCTTTATTTTTATAATATCGACAGAATTTTGTGTTATTGTCGGAGGAAAAATGATTTTTTTCATTATTATGATTTTTTGAACGACATCTCTGGTGTTATGTGATTTTGATTTACAGTTTTTACAATGCTTCGAATCTGAAGAATTATTGTACGATTTTTTATACATTTGAAGAGCCTACTCCATTGATATTGCAAAGCTGTACTGTAAGCTTCATTTAGATTGTTCAAAGCTGTATGAATTCTTAAAACACGAGAAATATCAGGATGTTAATGAAAAATAAACCGCCTAAAAGCTGTGCCTTTTATGAAAGCTATTTTCCGTTTAGCAGATTTGGGTAATCATTTTTAACGATTCGAAATCTGTGATTTCTGAAAGATTTAATTCATTTTTTACCGAACTTGAAATGTGTACATTTAAAAGGAAGTTTTCAACTTCATCGCGATTAAATGGACCGGAAGAGCTTCTGAAAATTAACTAGACTACTAGTATATTCCTGACTGATACTGAGACTACTAGAATTACCAGGCTGATGATTGTTGTAGATTCTAACACTTTAAAATAATTACTATTATTTTAAATATAATTTAATTGACTTCATTTATTACAACAATAAAAATACAATTTGATTAAAATAACAGTAATTCCGGCGTTAAAGTATTTCAAAAAAAATTCAGAAAAAAACAATTTGAGAGTGTATTGATTTATTTGAGTATTTATTGGACGATTTTGGATATTCGTCAGCAATTTTGATTTACCGCGTGTACGACATGTATAGACGTAAATTATGTAGTATTGATGATTCATATGTTAATTTCAAGTGTATAGAGATTTGGCTTCTCTTACAATTATAGATATTTACACATAAACTAAATTATAATTGATAATATATTTTAGTAAAATAATTTATTTCAATGAATTTTATTTTATAAGCCAATCAAAAATTCATTTAACTAGTTACAATTTAATTAAAAGTCATTTTGTGTATTTTGTAAACTTGTTACGTGAGTTGATGGTTATTATTATTCGTAGAAAACTTTGTTGTGAAAATGTGTGGTTAGATAATAACTTTAATTTTTGAGATTTTATAATTATTAAAATAATTAAGTATTTCAGAAAATAATTAAAATAATTGTAAGATATATTCTAGTTAAATAAACCTGCATATCAATTTTCTGTGTTTTTATATAGCCCAAAACGGGATCAAAAGTCCATTTAATTCGATTTATACTATTTTTCATATCGAAATAATTTCTCCAGATAATGCGACTATAAATACAGTCTTTTTTCCTTAATAATTGAAGTATCTCCAAATATAATTATACAGTATGTTTATTTGACGTTCGTTGACTACGAACATTTTTTTCTTCCCAAATAAGAAATATATAGAATTAAAAAAAACAATATTGGTCCTTGTTATCGTTTTTCTCGGTCAAAATACATTTTATAGTAAATGTGAATGTTTATATTTATGCTAGAATAAATGCTAGAAAAGGACGCGATTGCTTGTATTCGACTAGGGATATCTCAAAACCTATTTATAGATCGAAAAAATTCAATTTTCCCAAAAAATTCAACATCCAACATCCAAAAAAATGGGGAAAAAATTTTTTTTTTATATATATACTTAAAATTTTACAACACACCACCATTGAGAGGTGTGTGCGATTTTTTAAAACTTTGTTGCTCCACTTCAGGAAATGCTAGAAGGATGCGGTTTTTTGCAATCGACGCGAAATTTCTGAAACCTTAAATAAGAATCTTTGGGAAAATTTAATTGTCCCAACGGAACATATCGAAAACCAAAAATTAAATTTATTTATTTAAGTTTAGACCATTTCCTGACATTTTTTAAGGATGCGCATTTTTGCATTCGACGTGGGATATCTCAAAACCTATTTGTAGAACGAAAAAATTAAATTTTCCCAACGCAACATCCGAAAAAACGGGAAAAAAAAATTTTGGTTATAGATCAATCTGATTCAGTATATAAATATAGACATATATATTTACTATAAATGTATTTTGCACGTTATATTGTAATCATTACTTATGAATACTTCAAAGGGATAGTAGTAATTGTGAAAATTTTTCAACGAAGTAACTTTGTCAAATTAAAAAAAAAAAGATTTGGATCTTATTTATACGTAATTTTGTGTCAAAAAATTTAACCAAGTGCTAGACAATAAGATTGCGGGTTAAGCGAATTTCCTCCAAAGGAAATGCAGCCATTGTTTTTGCACCAATGTTGGAATTTCGTAAAAATGTATTCAAATGTCCATCGATCCTACCTATTAGATGTTAAAAATCACTATCGCTAAAATTTCTATATATATATATATATATATATATATATATATTTATACGTATATATATATATATATATATATATATATATATATATATATATATATATATATATATATTTATACATATGTACTTTTTTAAAAATGTCTCTGGTCTCTCCAGTGGTCACAGTTTTATTCCGATTGGAATGAAATTTGGTATTTGAGTCGCTTTTCGTATTCTAAAGGCCAAGTTTGATGGGTAAAATCGGACGAGGGGAAAGGGATTTGACTATCTCCCTTACTATTTGAAAAATCGAAAAATTTATTAGGAGTTAAGTTGTAAGTTTTATTGTAATTTTGTTTCTTATCATTTTTCTGTTACACTAATATTTACAGAAATATTTACAATTAAAGATTGAAATTTAAAATTCCAAATATCTCTGTTAACATTAGAGTTTGAGAAAAATCATCAATTAATGAATTGTTGCAAACTTGATTTTCTATAATTTTTACTCCTTATACATTTTTTTTGATTATTCTAATATTAAGAGAGATATTTAATATTTTGTGTTTTTTTGACACGAAAATGTATTCAATCTTTAATATTGAATACATGAAAACTAGAGCACGGTAGTGTGACATGCCGAGATAAAGGGGTTTTTTGCCTTCGGGCTTAAAGTACTGTTACTACAGGAAATATTATAACAGATTTTACCCCGAAAAATCTTCTGAACGAAAAGAGCTACAGTGCTGGTTTTCGAATATAAGCTATTTAAGGAATCATAAGAGAACAAGTGTTTGCTTTTCGTTAAGAAATAAACGGTTTAACAGTTATTCGCATTCAAAAGTCGTTAAAAAGCTGGAACGCCCACAAATCTTGGCCATACATAATCAATCATATTCCAGGGCCTAGACCATATGTCCTTAAAAGTTGATATTTGCCATACAGTTAGATATAGTGACCAAACCGAAAGAAAAATTATCAAACCACGAAATTTATGTCGGGAAATGGGAAAACTTTCGCATTTTTGTTTGATAAAATTAACATATATTGCTGCTCTATGATTGGTCCATATTTCTATATTTATAATAGTAAAATGTTAGCACATACCACTAGTGAGAGGTATGTGCTATTAGCGAATTTCCTGAAAGGAAATAGAGGTATTTCTATTGGTCTCGTACCGAAGTCAAAATTTCGCAAAAATTTCTTCAAATGTCCATCGATCCTACCTAGTAGATGTCAAAAATCACCATCTGTAAAATTTATATATATCTATGGACATAGATATATATATATATATATATATATATATATATATATATATATATTTATATATATATATATATATATATATATATATGTGTCTGTAATCACTCTAGCGGTCACAGTTTTAATTTTATCGGAATGAAATTTGGTATTTGAGGCGCCTTTGGTATTCAAAAGGTCAAGTTCCTTAATGGGTAATATCGGACAAGGGGAAAGATGGGTTTAGAGGGAGGGGTAAACACAAAATTTCACATATCTCCCTTAATATTCGAAAAATCGAAAAATTTATAAGAAATAAAGTTGTAGTTACTAAGTTTCACTGTAATTTTGCTGTTTTGTTTCTTTTCATATTTTCTGTTACGCTAATATTTACAGAAATACTGACGGTTTAAGATTGAAAGCTAAATTCCTCACTATCTCTGTACATATTCGAGTTTGAGCAAAAATGATAAAGTTATGAATTGTAGCAAACATGATTTTCTACAACTTTATTCCTTACACATTTTTTGATTGTTCTAATATTTAGAGAAATATTTTGTATTTTGTGTTTTCTTCTTTCTTTATGCCTCCATTTCCCCTTGACGTATGTCATTTATGAAAAAATTGGCTTTGCAAATACTAAAATCATATACAACATTTTATTTTGATCAGACTAACAGTGTGACCGCTAGAAAGTTATTTATGTATTTTAAGGAAATTCGCTAAGGTGAAGCAGCTCTTGCGTAACGAATTTTTTTTTTTAAAACTATGTTGCCCCACTTCCAGAACAATTCAAACCAGAATGCGAAAAGGGTGCGGTTTTTGCATCCGACGCAAAATTTTTGATACTTTAATAAGAATCTTTGAGAAAATTTAATTTTCCCAACGGAACATATGGAAAATCAAAAATTAAATTTATATATTTAAGATTGAAAATTAAATTCCTGAATATCTCTGTACACATTAGAGCTTGAGCAAAAATGATTAGGTGATGAATTGTAGCAAATTTGATTTCCTTCAATTGTATTCCTTACGTATTTTTTGATTGTTCTAATATTAAGAGAGATATTTTATATTTTGTGTTTGTATATTCTTTATATGAAAACCGATCTTATGTGTGCATTTTATGTGAAATACAATTGCTGTAATTTGATTGGTTCAGAATTACTTTTATCTGAACCATTGAAATTACAGGAATTGTATTTCACATAAGATGCACATAATACAAACACAAAATATAAAATATCTCACTTAATATTATAACAATTAGAACAATTTGAACACAAAAAATTACCATTATATTCCCAGTATATGTAATGGTACGTTGTATATTAAGTTTAGTCCCGACTTTGTATCGTTTGAAAATATTAATCCTTGATATAAATGCTTGTTTATAAAATGACCTATTTCGGCTATTTCCGCATGTCCGTCCGTCTGTCTGTGGACGCAATAAACCAAGAACGAAAACAGATAAACAGATAATTTTTGTGTGAGAACAAAAAAGTAAGGTCAATTTCGTTAATGGCAATTTTAACTTCTAACCGCAAATAAAATCCACCCTTCTTCCATTTCGATGGTATCTACATGATTCCCATCTTCCGCCGCAAATGGAGATTTACAATATTCATATTAACCCCTATGATATGCGTATCAAATGAAAGGGCTTGATGAGCGAAACACAGTTTATAAAGTGTCGTTATTCTAAAACCAATATGGCGGCCACCGCAAATGACGATTTATATTTTCCACATTAACCCCGATGATATGGGTATCAAATGAAAGGGCTTGATGAGCATAACATAATAAGTAAAGTTAAGTGATTCTAAATCCAATATGGCGTCCGCCGGAAATGGAGATTTACAATTTCCACATTAACCCCTGTGATATGGGTATCAAATGAAAGGACTTGATGAGTGAAACATAATAACTTAAGTGACGTTATTCTAAATCCAATATGGCGGCCACCGCAAATGGAGTTATATAATTTCCTCATAATCCCCTATGATATAAGGATCAAATGAAAGGATATATATATATATATATCCAGTGATATCCGATATCCGATCGTATATATATGTAGTGATATCCGATCAAAAATATATATATCTTCATATAATAGTTGCACCTTAAAAAGTGATGATATCCCAATTAAAGAGCCGAGCTATTTATAAAGTAAATAGTTAAAACTAAAATATAAGAATGTAAGTGCAAAGTAAAATGAAAAAAAAAAAGGTTGAAAAAATTTATTTCGAAATAAATGTTTAGAACCAAATTTATTTTTCATTTTACTTTGCACTTTCATTCTTACATTTCATTTAAAGTTGTAGAAAATCAAGTTTGCTACAATTCATTACTTGATAATTTTTCTCAAACTCTAATGTAAACAGAGATATTTAGAATTTTAACTTTTAATGATAAGACACAAAATTGCAGTAAAACTTGACAAATTTTTCGATTTTTCAAAAATTTTTGCTTAGGTGAACTAAAATTGGCACAAGACTATGCAATTATTTTTTTACTTTATAGTGCATTTTTTGTTATAGAATATTTGATTTTTGAAGTCGGGTTTCCATTTTGTCAAAATATGGTTTATTTTTATTATTATTACCTTAATATTTTTATCTCGCTTTTTAGTGACTTTGAAGTTCTATAACTGATTTTATTTGTCTAAATATGGGTAGACCTACTAAACGACCTACTAATTTTTAGTGCATTTTTTTATAACATATTTTCAGTTCTTTTCCATGCATTTTGTTTTTTTTTTTGTAAAAATTTTTATACAAAAATTTTTATACCCTTTCAAAAAAAAAAAAAATTTCGCAGAAATCGGTTATCACATGTAAAATGAGGATATTCCTCGATTTCCCTGGGATCCCCTCATCAGAATGCGATTTGATGCCAATGGGACCAATGGGAAACCAAACCCTTTAAAACCAAAAAAATAAATTCAAAATCGGTTCATAAAATAAAAAAAAGCAAAAAAAAAAAAAAAATACAGACGAATTGAGAACCATCGTCCTTTTTGAAGTCGGGCTAAAAAAAGGATCTTAAATATGGAAGACGTACTACAAACAACAGAGCCATAGATATTGCAAAAAATGGAAATTTATTAAAGTCAATAAAATTTATGGAAGAAAATTTGTACGTGTAAGGAGTACATTTAGTACTTTTAATTCAATTATACAAATATTGAAAACTAGCATAATTGAAAATGCAACTATTAGCATTAGCATATCAACTAGCTATGAACTGCACCAACAAACACTTCTAAAAAAATTGCATTTAAAAAAAAATAATAATAATTTAATTAAAAAATTTAAACTTTTCTTGTATCTCTTACCATTTTCGACGAAAAAATTTTCCGGTTTTCAGACTTTTCTGGGTGGTTTGAGCCTATAACCTACCTTTCTGCTAACCAACGTCCTGGACAACGGGAAGTACACTTGAATATTGATTATGATTTATAATATGCCTGACCAAAATGCCAATTTTTAGGGTTAAATATCTTAGAAACTATTAAAGCTGCACTGTTGTATACTCACGCTAGATTTTAAATTTGAACTTCATAGCTTTTTTGATACCTGAGATATAGAGGGCCAAAAATCGTCTCTAATACTTCTAGTAAAAGACAGTATATTGCATTCGGCGTCTATGCTTAAACGCTGTACGCACACTGCCGTGCTAAGTGCGTTATGGGATGTTTGGTACAGATTATACATAAATACATAGTTATTTGTTGAAAAATAATAACGTTAAAAAAATAGCACAATGTACTAGGTTATTTATTATAGACGAATTAATAACGGTCAATAATTATGACTTTGGTTCAGAAAATTTTTAAAATAGTCAAACAAGCCCCAAGGAATATTTTGGTATACTTTTTAGGTCGATTTTAACAGCTTTTGAAATAAGGTCCAACAAATATTAAAAATGATCTAACAATGTCCAACAATTTCCAAGGAACATTTTTTGACACTCTATTTGTCGATTTTACAACGTGGCTCTGATGGCGTGCGCTAAGCAGCGCTTTGAAAATGCTTTATAACTTTTGACATAAGGTCCAACAAATTGTAAAAAGGATCCAACAAGTCCTATGGAACATTTTATGTTACTTTTTTGGTCGATTTTAAAACATGGCTCTGTAGGCGTACGCTAAGCAGAGCTTTTCAAAAAGCTTTATAACATTTGAAATAAGGTCCAGCAAATTAAAAAAATGCTCCAACAATGTGTAACAAGTCTTAAGGGACATTTTTGGACACTTTTTTGGTCAGTTTTCAATCATGGTCTGCTAACGTGAACCTAGCAGAGCATTTTAAAAGTTTTATAACTTTTGAAATAAGGTCCAACTAATTATATGATACTGCTTTTTGCAATTCGCTCACAATTATTGGCAAATTTTCCTCTTCGGTATTGTTTTGATTAAAAGATTGTTTTAAGTTACGCTCATCGTAGAAAAGATCAGTAATATATTTTATTTTAGCCATCTGTCAGTTTCTTCTTGTTGGTTGCGAATAATTTTTTTATTTTTATCCAATATATTTCGGATTGTTTAATTTTTCATAGTATTTCCACTGATGTCTTTTACTTTTTCGTATAGTTTTCCATCTAAATGCAGTGCTGCTAGTGTTTCGATAGTTTTACACTTTTCTTCCATTCATCATTCCTTAGCTTTTTTGATTTCCTTTTCTATTTTCAACTGTATCTCTTTGTATTTATGATCATTAGCGTTTTTATATTTTTTTCTATCTAACATTAAGTGCCATATTTCTTCCGTCATCCACTCTTGTTTCTTTTTTGAAGTTTCATTATTAAGGACTATTTTAGACGATTCGAGGATTGCACATAACTTATTATTAACTTATTCCACCAAGAATCTACGTTATAATTTTCAACAATATTTTCACAAATGGTTTTATTTATTTCTTCGTTAAATTGCAGTCTTTTGTTTTCTTCTATTAGTTCGCCTAGCTTCATTTTCTGGGTTTTTGAACTAGTTTTAATTTTTTTAAGTTTGATGCAAATGTTTGCCACTAGGAGGTTATGATCCGAGCCTATATCTGCACCTGGTTTAGTTTTCACATCGGTTATGTTGTTTTTATATCTGTCGTTGATAAGAATATAGTCAATTTGGTTTCTTATAGTTCTTTTGTTTGAGCCTCCTGGAGATTTCCACGTGTATAATCGTCCAATGTGATGTTTAAACCAAGTGTTTTTGACAATAAGGTTATTTTCTATGCAAAAATATACTAGCATTTCTCCTCTACGATTTCTTTTCCCAATTCCGAAATCTCCAACTATTTTCTTGTCTTTCCCATTTCCAACCTTAGCATTGAAGTCACCCATTACTATTGTTCGTTCGCCATATTTGTTCATGTCTAATGTACATTGTAACTTATTGTAGAATTCATTACATTCGGCTTCGCTATAATCCATTGTGGGTGCATAAACTTGAACGATGTTTGTTTTTATGGGATTAGTATTCAGTTTTATTGTTATGATGCGGTCGGAAATCGGTATACATGTTTCAATTAAATGGTTTACTCTTTTATCGACTAGAAACCCGACTCCATTAAAATGTTTATCTCCCCCAAGAATAATACAGCACATATTCATCCATGTCTCTTTTTCCATTATTTGTCCATCGCACTTCGCTTAATCCTGTTATAAGTATTTGTTGATATTTTATTTCTTGTATTAGGTTTTCTAATTTTCCATCCTTATAGAGACTTCTAACGTTCCACGTTGCTATAGTTTCTTTATTATTATTTCTTTTCAAATTCGCATTTCCGTTGTTCATTGCTTTTGTGGTCATCCTGAGCATCTTACGACAGTGGTTTGCTGTTGCCTTCTGTCGGATTTCATCTCTGTGCTGTGTCGTATCTATTGACTCAATTTTTTTTGATGGGGCAGTCGATGTTTTGGGCCAACAAAAGATGTTATTCTTTCATGTCTACTTGTAGTATTTTTCGTGTTTCTTTCCATTCTATTGTTTTTTTTCTTTCTTGACCTTCATCTTTGCTATTCGTTGTATCCTCATTTTCTTCACTTCTTTGTCTCTTATTAGCTCCTTCATCAGTTGCATGATTATTAGAATGACTTTTTCCAAATTCTTCTCTAGTATAGTATTTTCCATCTATAAAAAGATTGATTCCCCGAACGCTGGCTTGTTTACCTTCATTTCTTAGTTTCATTGCTATTGCACCTATTATTTTTCGTTCTTCTCTAGTTTCTTTTGAGAAATCTTCTTTTATAATAATATTGGAACGTTTTAGTGTCGTTTTATTTCGTAATATTTCTTTCTTCATCCTTCAAGTAGTACAAGACAAAAGTATTGGACGTGGTTGATCTTGTATTTTCCCCATTCTAGTTACAAAATTAATGTCGGAATTGTCAACGTTAATTTTAAGGTCTATTGTCAACAGTTTTTTTATTCTATTTTATTCTAGGTGCATAAACTGTTTCTTCATTCTCATCTATTCCGAATATTACGACGTTGTTTTTTCTATAACGATCTTCCAGTTGGTTTATTCTTTTCCCTTTCGTTTCTATTTTTTCTCTAAGGGTTTTATTTTCCTCTTTTAGTTCTTTTATTTATATATATATATATATATATATATATATATATATATATATATATATATATATATATATATATGTAAATTTTAACCATTGACATCTAGTAGGTAGTATCGATGGCCATTTGAAGAAATTTTTACGAAATTCCAGTTAGGTACATTTGTTTTACAAGATGTGGAAAATTTTCACTTGTTTTATATTAATCGCATCTTTACATTATTCTTTAGTGGTGAAAAAAGATTCCAGAAAGTTTTCTGTTTGTTAACGATTTTGAAGGTATGCATACTAATATTCAATTATTTAAAAAAAAATTTATAAAGTAAACCGTTTGCAAACGGTCTCTAAAATGAGAAAATAAACAAAACGCTTACTATATTATCTTGTATTTAAATGTAGACCATCAAAGAGAGGCAGTGGGATACGGCTGAGGGAAAGAGAATCTAATGAATATATGAAAATGAATATATGGAGGAACTTTAACAGATTGATAACGAAGAGCATCTAAATATTTGAGATATAGTACACGTTAACGATATCATTAAATAGTTTGACGAATACTATTGCAACTGCAACGATTTGGATTCATACAAAGCTATAATTTTGCTTGAATCGTAAATAATTGTACGAATAAATGAAATAGGTAAAAGTACAAATGTAACGTGAGTAATTTCGATGGACTAAATTTCGATTTTCCAAGGAAGTTCTTATGATGAATAAACTAAAGTATAACCGATAATTTTGTGTAAAATACTTTTTTTACCATCAAAATAACGATGAATAACGATTTTTTATATTCCAGCATATCTTTTGTTTATTGACGTGAAAACGTCTATTCGTGCGTTATATTGATGGTCAGTCGAACATTATTGTGTGACGAAATACTGTAAGATATTAATCGCTCGTTCGAGACTAATAATGCATTTACAATGGTTGAGAACACAACAGATAGATCATGTCTTTACGTGTCTGTCGCGCTGTATTTTTGTCTGTGACGTCATCAAACCAGTGTACATACATACATATACGTGAATGTATACGAACTGCGTTGTGTAAAGTTATAAATTGGTGTAGAGCAGAATTAATTTGTTTTGACTAATATATACGCGTAAGGGCGGCAACTTATTTAAAGTATTTAAACCATATTTTAATAATGACCATTTCTTCGAGGGGAAATATTATAGATTTTCAGGTGATTCTCCTACCACCGTAATAAAAACAAACGTAAACCGTAATGTCCAAAAAAAAAAAATTCATAATGATTATTTTTTAAGCATATAAAAACTAATATGAAATTAATTAATAATATTTCCGTTCATAATTTTAAAAAATTTTATCATTAAAAAATTATTATCATTTAATTGACTAATAAAAATTGTAGTGACATTTAAATTGTTGATATATGTTTGTCAAACATAACCTAAAAAGTCGGTTTTTGTATTAATAAACTTTATATTTTTTATTTGTAAAAAAATCTCATTTATTGAATTTTTCTTTACTTAAAAATTATTATTTCAACCAAAAATATATTTCATATTATTATTTTTAGCGTAAATTAATAACATCTTATTTTTATTTTTGGAGGCGGTGTCAGCATAGAGAAATTCACATAACTTTTGGACACCGCCTCCAAAAATAACAATAATTGTACATATATATTTAAAAATTTTTGCTTAGGTGAACTAAAATTGGCACAAGAATATGCAATTATTTTTTTATTTTTTAGTGCATTTTTTGTTATAAAATATTTGATTTTTGAAGTCGGGTTTCCATTTTGTCAAAATAAGGTTTATTTCTCGCTTTTTACTTTTTTTGAAGTTCTATAACTGATTTTATTTGTCTACATATGGGTAGACCTACTAAACGACCTACTAATTTTTAGTGCATTTTTTTATAACACATTTTTTTTTACCCGTTTTTTTTTTTTACTTTTAGTGCTTTTTTTATAACAGATTTTCAGTTTTTTTTACATGCATTTTGTTTTTTTTTTTGTAAAAATTTTTTTTTTGGGGTCGGTTTTTTTTTGTAAAAAAATTTTTTTAAGTCGGTTTTTAAAAAAATTTTCTTATTTTCCCATTATGAATGAGTATACCCTTTCAAAAAAAAAAAAATTTCGCAGAAATCGGTTATCACATATAAAATGAGGATTTTCCTCGATTTCCCGGGGATACCCTCATCCGAATGCGATTTGGTGGCAATGGGACCAATGGGAAGCCAAATCCTTTAAAACAAAGCAAAAAAATTCAAAGTCGGTTCATAAATGACGGAGTTCTGAGGTAACACACATAAAAAAAAAAAAAAAAAAATACAGACGAATTGAGAACCATCCTCCTTTTTTGAAGTCGGATTAAAAAAACTTAAAAATCAAAAGCAACTATTAATCTTATTATCATTTTTCGACTTAAAAAAAAACTTAGTTTTAGAAAAAAAATAAATCGAGCTATATTATTTTCTTTTTGTACTTCTTTCAAAAAAAACTCGTTCTTTTTGCAAGGAGAAAAATATTTTGAGTTTTGTTAAATATTTTCCGAAATATTTTACTTAATATTTTTTTATTTCATAATTAAAATGTGTGTTGGATCAAAAAAATTATTCTCAATAATTTTCTTTACAACAAATTTCCCCCTCTAGATTCTAACACACATTTTCTAATTTGCTTATTATATTTGGTCGACCAATTTTTGACTTAAGAACTATTTGCATTATTTCAATTGTACTAGTACATTTAGCTAGCAAGCAAAACTTAAAAGTGTACGTACACATTAGTTCTTCACTCTTCATCAACGGCGCCTGTTGTTGATTGCCGGTCGTCTGGGCCGCAATTTGTACCCTGGCTCTATTGCTCTGGCCTGGCTCGTCCACACTTGGTACATCCCGTCGTCTTTCATCACCTCCATGCCCTTGACTTCTCAATCGATCTGGAAGTAGTTGACCAAACACCTCGTTCCCCACACTCAATCTTCCCAGATTCCCATTGGCGGCGGTCCTTGTACTGGCTGGCTTCAAGAGACGTCCATGTATTTTCGTGGGAGGCACTGTATCCAAAACATATATTCCAGCTGGTAAACTCCTTAGCACTCTGTAAGGCCCTTTCCATTTTGGTGCCAGTCCACTATGGATACCCTCCACCTTACTGCTGAGCACTTGGTTGCGCATCCAGGCGGACTCTCCAGGTTGATAACTGAGTCCCGTCTCCATTTGGTCGTTCTCCTCGGCATGGGACATCATTGTTTGCCGAGCTATCTCAACATTCTGTTGACGTCCTTGGCCTCTCTCGTTAACCCATTCTTCAATTTCTTGAGGCTCTTCTTCGATTTGCATTTGCCAATCCCCAGGCTTCTTCATTTCTGCCCCCAGTAACAATTGGGCAGGCGAAAAATCAGTTGTTCGGTTTGCTCTATTTCGTATTGCGAATAAGCATTTGTGTAGTTGTTGTTCCCAGTTTTTGTGTGCTTGGTCCAATAAATTTAAACGCAAAAACTTCTTTAACTCTTGGTTCTGACGTTCCGTGGGGTTGGCTCGTGGATGGTATATTGGCGTTGACCAAATTTCTGTGTGCCAATCTCTCTTCACTGCTTTCCATTCTTTTGATCTGAACTGGGGACCATTTTCACTAAGTACTGCTCTAGGGTATCCATAACGACTAAATACTTCGTCTTTCAGTACTTGGGCTATCTTCGAGGTCGACGTGGCCCCCAATGGAAATGCTTCGATCCATCTAGTGAAAAGATCAGTCACAATCAATATATTCGTTTTTCCACGTGATGTGCGTGGGTATGGACCCATCAAGTCGATGCTGACTACCTCCCATGGTGAAGTAGGTCGACTTCTCATTGCTGAACTTGTACATATCTGCGTATGTCATCTTGTATCCCATACCAATACACGCGGTTACGGATCTGACGATACGTTTCTCTCCATCCAGGGTGTTCTGCTTCATCACTGTCATGATATCTTCTAAGAAAACCAAGTCGGCGTTTTTCGGGAACCACTAGCACTTCCTGTACCATCTGTTGACTATGGTACCAGAGGATCCCGTCAGCTACGGTGTAATTAGCTCGTGTTCTGTCCACTCGTCGACGTAGATTACTTCTTAGTGGACTGTTACTATCTACGATGTATCTTCTGATGGCAGTCACATCACGATCTTCATCCTGCCATCGTCGAATATCATCAAAGCAACTATTAATCTTATTATCATTTTTCGACTTAAAAAAAAAACTTAGTTTAAGAAAAAAAATAAATCGAGCTATATTATTTTCTTTTTGTACTTCTTTCAAAAAAAACTCCTTCTTTTTGCAAGGAGAAAAATATTGTTTTGTTAAATATTTTCCGAAATATTTTACTTAAAATTTTTTTATTTCATAATTAAAATGTGTGTTGGATCAAAAAAATTATTCTCAATAATTTTCTTCACAACAATATCATGGCCATTAAATAATAAAAGGCACCATTTTATTAAAATAATATATATTTCGCCATTTTTTTGACAATTAAAAACAGCAAAAATAATATTTAACATATGGTTATATCATATACTCTTCTTTATTTATTAATTGAATATGAAGTAATTCTTAATACATAAGCCAAAATATAGAAACCATACATTATTACTACCAAACAATAAATCACTGGCAATAAAATAATTATTGAAGGGACAACTAGTGAATTCTAGTTGTCGTCTTCAGAAAATTCGTCGGCGCTAGAGTCACTGTGGAAATTTATAATTAATTTTTCGGTAACCTCTTCCATTATAAACTCCTTCTCGGCGTACTCTTGCACCACTTTTTGTGCATGTATACATAAATTCACCCAATCGTCTTTTGTGACTGCAGCAAATGTTTGCGCATCATTTGACGACGTCATCAAGTTTGAAGCTTTTATTATCTGCGGCCACCCAATTTTTCACTAGAGCCCATGCCTTTTCGATAGGGTTGAGCTCTGGATGATAAGGTGGCAGCCTTAACATGGTATGCCCGTGATCGACGGCAATATTATTTATCGTATAATTTTTATATTTTGGTTTATGTAGTTGTATTACTTCATATAACAAAACTTTTGTTATCTGGACTACCGGAATGCTACGTCTTTCCATCCACTCAATCATTGCCCGTTTTGTTGAGTTCATAACGGAGACTTATCAGTATGAAGCATTATCAACCACGATGACACAGTTTTTTGGGAGATTTGGAATTAGCTGTTCCTTGAACCACTTAGAAAAATTGGCGTGGTTCATATCGTCGTGGTAATCACCGGTCTTCGCTCCCGACTTGAACATCAACAGTGCATTTGCAATGAAACCCATTTCTCTTCTTGCATGCACTATAATAAGGCGTTTACCTTTCGATATGGATTTTTTTAGACCTAACATGGAGTCACTTACCCATTCGAAAGGTGTGGTATGTCCTGAGTGGATGTATGTTTCGTCGATATAAACAGTTGGACGACGTTCACTCCGATATCTCAGAACGTCTCTTAAATAAGACGCTCTTAACATTCGGATATCGGGCTTTTCACGTAACATTTTCCGGTTGTCCGTCGTTTTCTTCCACCTGAACCCAATTTTTTAGACAATTTGTCGGAAGGAACTTATGCTACCAGAATAGCTTATATCGCTTTTTAATTTCTGGCAGACTGTCCTTACGGTAGGCCTGGAACCTTCTACTGTCGTAAAGTTGTGGATGGTTCGGCGTATTACCTCTTCCGTAAAATTGTTGGCATTTGTTATGGGACTGGGTTTGTTCTCGTTTTTGTACGTTCTTTGTATACTACTGCCTGAACAACTAGTGGCAGCATGTGTCGTTTCAATCACATTTACGATTGAAATGGTTTGACCTTTAATTGCTGCCTCTTTAAAGAAGGAATATACATGGAACACAATTTCCTTGCATTCCTTACTTAAGACAACCCTTTTCTGCCGATCAACCTAGATTTTAATTGTAAGAATTAGTTATGTAAGTTACAAATAATAATTAAAGTTCATATTTCTTGAGATCTAAAGAAGCCGCGAAATTTATATACCGTACGTTTAGTTTACATCTTCGTATAGCAGATCTTCCACGAGTATGAGAGAGTAAATTTGTATACATTAAGCAATGTGTATGAGAAGGAGGTCTTATAGGTTTGTTTCGTACTGTTGTGTTGTATGTGCCTGCATAAATTTTAAAGAGTGGGGATTTTTTGTTGAATACAAATATTATTAATGGTTTTGATTATATGCAATCATTACTATGTGAATGCTTTTGGAAAATACGTATTTGTGTATTTTATTTATTGGTATTATTACAACAATGGGTTATTATTACACAAAAGAAGAAAAAGTGCAAGTTGTTAAATAGTACTTTTCCGGACATTCCGCACAGGAATGTGTCAATTTATTTACTGTGGCATTTGAAGGTAGACAATCAGCAACCATGCGAACTGTTATGAATATTATTCACTGTTTTGAAAAATATGCTTGTTTATCAAACCTATAAGACCTCTTCCTTATACACATTGCTTAATGCATACATATGTACTGTCTCATACTCGTGGGAGATCTCCTATGTGAAGATGTAAACTAAATGTACGGTATATACATACTTTATACCATAGGTGGGCAAAGTTTGACTGTACTCAGCTCTGAGTGAGAGGTAGGAAGAGAGAGTAAATACAGGGTACCTGCCAATAATAACTATTATTTTTTTTAAATTAAAACATTTTCTGAAAAAAATATAATAAAACCATCTCTTTTTTATGGTCAGTATTATACAAAGTATACAATACATACAATACATTGAATACATACTCTGGAATTTTGGGCTGGTAATTTGGGGCATAAAATATAAATCTTTTGATCTTTTACGTTTACCGCTTGACCGTTAAAATAAAAGAGGGAAATTTTTGCTAAGAATTTGAATATAATTGAAAACTAGTTTAGACTTTTAGACGAGATAGCTGTAAATTTTTTTCATGGTTGAGAATTCGATTTTGAAAAATTCCGAATAATTTACTTAAACTATTCATATTGGAGAACTTATAAACAATTATTTACCTGATTTAATTATTTTTTCACCGTATACCCCCTACGAAGTGTCATGGGAATTTGATGACACTGGATGCAATAAACATGTCAGTGATAAAGCTGGGGGGGGGGGTTAATTTGTTACTGATTTCTTAATGGTTAAATTTTACATAAAGTGGGAATTTTATGTAAGCTTACTCAACTTGACTGAGTTTCTTCGAGTTAGTCTACTTTGAATTATAAACTTAAAAGTACTATTCGTGCTAGTGAAAATTATTTTTCGCATAATTTATTTTTACAAAAAAAATAAAACTAGTGATTTTAATAATGGTGAATACCTAAAACTATTCCTAAATTGATTGAATGAATTATTGGGCAATAATTGGTAGGACAATCTGTATTGAAACATCGTTCTGTCTTACTTCAAAACATACCTTTATTAAATTATATTTCAAATTTTGCCCCTATGTGTCACAGGCACCAAATTAGCAACAAGCAACATACCTCTAAATCCATATCCCAGAGATAGTTACGATTAGCTAATTCATACTGATGATGACTGCATTGTAGTCGAAATACGTATTTATAAAATACAAACAAATGTTCTAGGAATAGGGGCAAAATTTGAAATATAATTTCAAAAATACCTAGAATTCTCTTTGATTATTTTAATAATCTTTATACCTTTATTACTTACTCTCACAAAGCTTATGGAAAGCCTTTTGGCTCCGGAGAGCCGTCTATGCCCACCGTTGCTTTATACGTTAGTGGCAAATATTATATTCACAAAGCCAGGTAGTTATTTGAATATCCAATAATTCTTTTATCTCTAGTTTTTTCCTCATTAAGAGAATATTACGATTTGCCAATTATTATATTGTCGAAAATACCTGATAAAAGGTCCTTTTACGGTTTTTTTAAATTAAATAACAATCGTTTCTAATTATAGATATAAATACGATAGAGGAAGAAAAAAAAAATACTACTAGAAATCTATGCTAGAATAATACTATAAATCAACTACATTTCACTTTCTATACACCTATGTGGAAAATCTTCCAACCTGTACATTAAACGGTCAAATACACTACAATTTAAATATACTTACAATTTCTGGAATATCAATTTTGAACACATCATGCCCCTGTGGTGTGGAATCCATATTATCTAGCAAATAAAAGTAATGAAATTACTTGCAATTAAAATGTTTTGCAGCAAGAGCTGTATAGAACTTATACTCTGTAACCGCTTGGATGTATTTTACTGCACGTAAATATAATTATTTTAAAATAAAAACTTACCTTATAGAAAAAAATCATCTGCAGCACAAATATTTAAAAAAATGTCCGATACGTAAAAATTAAACACACACAAAAGTAACAAAAAACAGTTGTACCCTATATAAAACACAACGATACATTGTTTTGATATCACTGGTTATATTTCATACGTTTAAATAAAAAGATAAATGGATTAAAAGTGGGGAAAACATTAATATGTTTCCTCCCCGTCATTTTGCAAATAGACTGATCCACTCAAACTGTGACGATATTCGAGGCTTCTATACAAATTAATATACTTCTAGAACTGTGTAGTGTGTTCATTTGTATTGAAACCTCGAATATTGTTACAGTTTCAGACAATCGGTCTATTTTCAAAATAAAGGATAGGAAACATATGAATGTTTTTCTCACTTTTATTTGTCATTTTATTTAGAGGTGTGAAATTGAATCAGTGATTACCAACGAATGTATCGTAGTGTTATATACATATATACAGTACGACTATTTTTCGACGATTGAGTGCAATTATGCAACCAATACATAAAGTGAGGCAAGAGTACGCCGAGATGGAATTTATGACAGCAGATGTTACAGGCAAATTTATAATAAATTTCGAGAGTGACTCTTGCTCCGACGAGATCTCTTAAGACGACTAGAATTCGCAAATAGTTTATTGACACTGATCTCAATTTTCTGTTGTTAATACGAGGAGGGTGGTCTGAAAAGTTTCCGACCTAACAATGATACAATGATTTTTTCAGAAATTTTTTATTTATTTTTTAACATAGTCTTCTTGTAACTCTACATACTTCTCCCAGCGACGCTCCCATCTCTGTAACCCGTCCAAATAGTACTCGGCGATTTTCTCTGCAAAATAATTGATCACGAAGGTGATTGCCTCTTTATTTGACGAAAATCTCTGTCCTCTGAGCGCAATTTTTAGATGAGGAAACAAAAAGAAGTCGCTTGGGGCTAGATCTGGCGAGTTAGGCGGATGGTCAAGCTGCAACCGTGATTCGTGGATTTTCGCCATGGAAACCGCTGAGGTTTGAGACGGTGCGTCGTCTTGGTGGTCTTGACAGGATTTTTTTTTTCTGCAAATGTGGCCGTTTTAATGATGCGTAGTATGCTCCTTTAAAGGTTTTTCCTTTTTGAAGATAATCGATTAAAATAAATCCATGACTATCCCAAAAAACAGTCGCCATCACTTTCCCAGCCTAAAATACTGTTTTTGCTTTTATTGGAGCCGGTTCCCCCTTTGTAGTCCACTGTTTGGACTGTATTTTTGTTTCGGGCGTATAATGGTGTATCTAAGTTTCATCTACAGTAGTTAATGGGCACCAAAACTAGGATTTATTGCGCCTAAACTACGTCTACAGAGCGTTGGAAATGTTCATTCGAACACGTTTTTGGTCTAACGTGAGCAAACGCGGCACCCAACGCGTGGACAGCTTTCTCATGTCTAAATGTTGATTTAATATGTGACAAACACGTTCTTTTGACATGTTCATAACCTTGCTATCTCTCTCACTTTAATTCGGCAGTCGTCTATCAACATTTGGTGAACTTTGGCACATGCACAGAATCAAACTCATCTTTGATTTGCGGAGGTGTATTGCCTTTCAAAAACAAATATTTAATGACAGCTCGATGCTTGATTTTGTCCATTTTCATAAAAATACTCACATCAACTCACTCAAACGACTGTTACATAACAACTACGCGTCCAAAATGGCTGAAACTTTGGTGAGTAACTGTCAACAGATGAACAGCGAAATTCACTAGCTTTTATTTACGAGTGCTGCTATCTTCATGTTGAGGTCGGAAACTTTTCTGACCACCCTCGTATATTGTATGGTTTATATAGTTTGGTATACCAAAATATTATTTTATATTAGTTTTGTTTTAATGTTATATTATTATATATTTCTGTTTCTACTGATCTTAAAATTAAAGTATTTGTCTTCCTTAATTATTTTTGTAATAAAAAAAATCTTTTTATCCTTTTAATACAGAGAAAAATGCCGAAAAAAATTTATTTTTAATAAGAAATATTTTGCTTTTATTATTTAATGGCCATGATATATCTTCCAAGCAATGATCATTATTCAAATATGGTTAAAATAAGTTGCCCTTCTACTTTGAAATATGTACCCCCTTATTCACATATAAGGTTCATTACATTTGAATTTTCTAGCATGGAAAATCATTTAACAAGAACATCAATTCCTGTGTTATTGTAAAGAACTTGCAATACTAAGCGACAAAGTGAGACAATAAAATATTCGCCGGAATATATGTGATAATCGGTAATGAATTGAAAATTACAAAATAATTGAAGATTTCGTCTCATATGACTCAAATGAATTCGGAACTTTAGAAAATGTATATCAGAGGAAAGCGTCGAAAGGAATCCAACGACCCTAAAAAGACCATTGACGATCGAATGTGAGAGCTACGGCAGGGTAGAAACGGCAATGAAAAAACGGCGCAAAACTATTACTTCTTAATCTGGCCCATCGGGTATACTAAGATTATAAGTTACGGACCCGAACTGCGCCTTTCTCCTTCAAATGGACAACAGCGATCCAGGAATCGAAATAGTAAAGTATTGATGGGAAAAAATGTAGTTTCTTATATCAAAACTATGCAATCCAGGAAGTTGAAATTTTGCATTTATGTTGATATTATTTCAAAGACGTACACTCTCATTCAAAAAAACTGAACAGACCTGAAATGTTAATTTGCTTACATTTCATAAAACTTCTCATTTTTTCAACCCTCTGTATATTATTAATTTATAAACAAAGATAAGTAGTATATTTTTTAAATGTGAAAAAAGAAATGGAAGTTTTATATTTTTTATTTATGTCAACAATTTATGTAAACAACAACATTTACTACAAGAATAATCAAAATTGTGAGAGACTGATTCGTTTCAGATCTGTTCAATCTTATTGAACGGGAGTGTACA
This sequence comes from Nineta flava, assembly GCA_963920215.1. NCBI lineage: Eukaryota > Metazoa > Arthropoda > Insecta > Neuroptera > Chrysopidae > Nineta > Nineta flava. The sequence goes on along the minus strand of OY986043.1, from coordinate 40,408,462 downwards.
TGGTACACAATTTTAACATAATACATTTTACAGGAATATTATCATGATTTGACCTTTTTCAGGAAAAGAAACTACTAAAAAGTTTCAACCGGGCTCTAAAATGTTGCAAAGCAAAAAATATTATATATATGACAGCAAATACAATTTTTCTCGTCGAGTAATATTTATATATTCAATTCAATTAAGACAACAAATAACATGGAGAGTATAATTAATATTTAATTGATAATATAATTGATAGATACATAATTAGGTATAATAATGATTTATGTACATATATTGTGTATGTTCACACATGACAAGCATGGATGATGGTATTATATGATATAAATATATAATTGTTTATTTATACAATTTATACAATGTTTATTTATACAATTATAATAATATGATTGTGGTATTATTACAATTTATTTAATTTATTATTTAATATATGGCGATTCAATTTGTTTATATCATTATTTTTAGCGAATTTCCTTCAAAGGAAATGCAGCTATCGCTAAATATATATATATTTATTTATATATATATATATATATATATATATATATATATATATATATAAATATATATATATATATACATATATATATATATATATGTATATATATATATACATATATATATATATATATATATATATATATATATATATATATATATAAATATATATATATGTATATATAAATATATATATATGTATATATAAATGCATATATATATATATATATATATATATATATATATGTATATATATATATATATATGTGCTATTTCAAATGTCTGTGGACTCTCTAGCGGTCCCAGTTTTATTCCTATTAGAATGAAATTGGGTATTTGGGGCGCTTTTGGTATTCTAAAGGTCAAGTTCGTTAATGGGTAAAATCGGTCGAGGGGAAAGGAGGTTGAGAGGGAGGGAGAATCACAAAATTTGACTATCGCCCTTAATATATGAAATAACGAAAAATTTATCAGGAGTTAAGTTGTAGGTACTTAGTTTAACTGTAATTTTGTTTCTTATCATTTTTGTGTTATTTACACTATATTTACACTACATTTACAGAAATATTTACAATTAAAGATTGAAAGTTAAAATCTAAATATCTTTGTCCACTTTAGAGTTTGAGGAAAATGAGAAAGGAATGAACTGTAGCAAACTTGATTTTCTACAACATTACTTCTAATACATTTTTCGATTGTTCTAATATTAAGAGAGATATTTAATTTTTTGTGTTTGTGTGACACGAATACATGAAATATATTTTATTGTAAAAAACTTTAAAAAAGAACTTCAACCGACAAGAAACAGGATATATTAAGTTTGATTCTGACTGTAACTTAAAAATATTGATCGTAGGTATGAATGTTTGGTATATATCATAAAATTTGACCTTTTCCGCATGTTCGCCTGTCTGTCTGTGGACACGATAACCCACGAACGAAAAGATATAACGAGTTAAAATGTGTTCTAGAGCGAAAAAGTAAGATCAAGTTCGTTAATGGGCAAAATCGGTATATATTTGGACAAAACTGCTTATCTTTGAAACCTTTGGAACGTGTTTCCATTCGTTCGGGTGGGGGGAGGTTGTTATATATACATCTTTGAAACCGTAAGAGAAAAAAAAAATTTGTTAACAAAAAATCTTCCTTTTAAAATAAACAAGTTTTGTTTGAAAAATATTTTCATAAACTCAATAGTTTTCTCATAATTTGTGATTATATGTTCCTCGGAAAGAATTGTTAACATTTCGAATTCGCAGAATTGTTAACAATTTAATCATTGATATACAACTCAGTATATACTGAGTATTCGAACATTTAAGTCAGTTAGTTGTTTCATTACTTAACAGTCGAATTTAGAATCTCCTCCTTCGTTTTTTGGAGTTGGTTAAAATTTGTGTTGATAACTATCCGATCAAAAACATAAATGTAAAAAAGGGCCCAGTTATCGGGGAGATACTTTTTTATATAATAGTTGCACCTTAAAAAGTGATGATATCCCAATTAAGGGCGTTCCCAAAGAGCAGTCGTGTTCAACTTAAAAAAAATTCCATTATGTAAACTACAATAGATCAAATGAAATATAGTTCACATATATATTGAAGTACAGTGTTATATTTTGCCGCTGCTTGCATGCGCAGAAATTCAAAAATACGTTCAGCGCGTCGTTTCTCCGATAGGGTAGCTGTAGATTTTTGTAAATAAAAAATTAATTTTTATAATAAATCAAATATTCTGTTTTATTGATTAAGACTAATAGGCATTAAGTTAACGTAATAAATAATAGATAATTATCAATTTTGAAGTATAATTTGTAATATAATTTAAAATGTATTATTATTTTTTACCGACTAGTAATTTCTTATTACTTTTTTTTTTGTTTTGAACACGTTAGATTTGGTGAATTTTGGTTTTTTTTTAAATCTAAGACTTTTGCGATAATGTTTTTGTTTTTGGTTATTCGCGGCTTGCTATCATCTAATTTTTCCGTAAATAATTTTATAATAGCATTTTCACCTTCTTCATTTTACTTTTTTTTTTTATTATCACATGAAATATCATTTAAAGCTAGTTTTTTGCATATGTTAATAGAAATAAGATCTTTTAATTCAGCCAACATTCGTAAATTGATTCTACTTTTATCAGATAGATAATTCTTGCAAATAATAATCACAAGTTTTGTACGAATTTAATAAATTTTTTTGTAAATTCAAATTGTTTATCAAATTTTGTAGTATTGCGACATCGTTTAAATCTTGCTGATTATGGTCACTTGGGTGTAGGAAATCTTTTCTTAAAGTTTCTAATTTAAATTGACCTGGACCTCTTCTATCAACTAAAACGGTTCGGAATAAAGTCAACGTATCCACAAACCCTGAAATCAAATCTAAAATTCCGAGTACTTTAGCATTCGCTATAGCTAGTAAAAGTCGTGAAACATCAAACCGGGCATTATGAGCTACTAGCAAACAATTTTTTTGCTCATTAGATAATTTATATAAAGATCGAAAGATTCCAAAGCATTCAAAATTTTGTAACTTTCAACTTTTTTATCTTTATAGAACAAGTCTCCATGTTTTTGGTAAAGTTGAGTAACAGCGCTGGCTGACGGTGAAATTTTGGTCTTAGTATGTACGTAGACATTGAAAATATTACAATCACAAATATATAAAATGTGTACAATTTGCAGCAAACCCGGTGGTTTCGATATCAAAATATACTACTTTTGTCTTATCTGGTAGTATATTATTATTATTATTATCATAGTTTTTAGATATGGAATTAATTAATCCGCTTATTCCACAATTACTTTGATAAGTAATACCTTCATGCTTTTCGGTTCTTTTCCTCAATAGTTCTCTTTTAAGACTGACTATAGAATTGCTCGCTTCTAATGTTTAGAAAAAAATGTTTGGGGTGGACCACCCTTATCACTTAGGGGTATGCAAAATAGATTACGACTGATTCTCAGACCTACCGAATGTACATATAAAATTTCATAAACGTAGACCAAGCCGTTCCGGAGGAGTATGGCAACTAACATTGCGACACGATAATTTTAAGAACAATATTAAAAACTTACCTAGGACTACGGTTGAGTTGATATCAGAAACTTTAATACTAACCAGCCCAGTGTTAACTGAATTAAGTAAACATGAAGTCCTTCTCTGTTAAAATCTTTTAACTTTTCCATGCCTAAAAGACTTTTGCAGCTGGTACATTTGAGGTTCTTTGCTAATTCCTCCAATGTAACTACAAAGTTTTCATCGGGAATTTCAGAACTTGTTTCATTGAGTGTAGTTTCAATTTTTTTTTGCCTCGGACGTACGCCCAAGAGCATTAACTATTTTATCACTGTTTTTTTTTTACGAATCTACCATTCTTCATACAGGAACTCATTATTATTTTATTTGCACTCTCTAATATAAAAAAGTAACCTTCAAAAATTCAACAGTCAACAGTATAAAAATAATCTAAGTTAGAATGACATGTTGCTGGATCGGAGAAATGACGCAATGAACGTATTTTTGAATTTCTACGTATGCAAGCAGCTGCAAAATATAACACTGTCTGATCTATTGTTGTTTATATAATGGAATTTTTTTTTTATTTGAGCATTTAAACAATATTTATAAGATATCTTATACCGCTTGCTTATGTTATTTTTGTCGTTTTGTGACAGTAAAACAAAACATTAACTGATTTAAGAGTGTGATAAAAGTTTGTCGCGGTATCCTGGCTCTTTTTATCTTCAAAGAAGCGCTGCCCGAACCTGCAATGATTCCGATACTCGACAAAAACAAAAAAAAATATATTAGTAAAAGATAATACTAAATATTTTGTAATTGAAACAACACGCACGTTTTTGTTTAAAGAAAAAAAATTAAATTAAACACAAGTTTTTACGAAACAAAAAAAAACCTGATTTTATTGCTTAAAAAAAAAAGATTATCCAATTTCTTTTTCAATAATTATTTTAATTTTTTTTTCACACAATGTCAAACTTTGAATTACTTGTACAAATTCCAACTTTAACTTGATCACGATTGAACAACAATTATATACTTTGAACTAATCAGACAATACTTGATTTCAACTTTGATACTAACAGACAATAGTCGATATTAAGCTGATCAGACACGATTTAAAACTGATTTGAATCGACACTGGTCACAGTTTATATACCCTTTGGTATACAACCGGTTTATATATGCTTTGAATAACTACGTTTCTCATTAACCAACGCTTCGTGTTGGCTGACTTACGGTTTGCTTTAGCTAACGTTCGTTTAGCTAACGTTGGTAAACGCGTTGCTAAACGTTGGCAAACGCGTTGGATAACTAACACTTTCTATTGACTAACGCTTCTCATTGAGCAACGCTTCGCGTTGGTTGACTTACGGCTCGCTTGAGCTTACGGTTCGCGTTGGTTAACGCTTTGCGTTAATTAACGATTTACGTGAAATCACGCTTCGCGAATCACCAACGTTTCGCTTGGAAAAACTAACGCTTGTCATTAACCAACGCTTCACGTTAGCTGACTTACGGTTCGCTTTAGCTTACGCTTCGCGTTGGTTAACGCTTTGCGTTGCTTAACGATTCGCTCAAAATCTCGCTTCGCGAATTACTGACGCTTCGCTTAGCATAACTAACGCTTCTCATTGACCAACGCTGCGCGTTGGCTTACTTTCAGTTCGTTTAGACTACGTTACGTGACGACCTAACACTTATTGACTAACGCTTCTCAATGACCAAAGCTCCGCGTTGGCTGACATACGCCTCGCTTGAGTTAACGGTTCGAGTTGGTTAACGCTTCGCATTAATTGACGATTCGCGTGAAATCATGTTTCGTGAATCACCAACGCCTCGCTTTGCATAACTAATGCTTCTCATTAACCAACGCTTCGCGTTGGCTGACTTACGGTTCGCTACCGCTAACGTTTCGCGTTTAAAAACGCTTTGCATTGGTTTACAAACGCGTTGGTTTACTAACACGTTGGTTTACAACTTGTTTCGCGTTGACTAAACACTTCTAATTGACCAACGCTTCGCGTTGGCTAACTAGTGGTTCTCTTCAGCTTACGTTTCGCGTTGGTAAACGCAAAGCGTTCAGCAACGCTTCGCGTTGACCTAACGCTTTCTATTGATCTACGCTTCGCGTTGGGTGATTTACGGTTCGGTTTATCTTACGTTTCGCGTTGGTTAACGCTTTGCGTTGGTTAACGATTCCCGTGAAATCACGCTTCGCAAATCACTGACGATTCTCTTTGAATAACTAACGCTTCTCATTGACCAACTCTTCGCGCTGGCTTACTTACGGTTCGCTTTAGCTTACGTTTCGTAAGCTAAACGTTTTTTTAGACAAACGCTTCGCGTTGGCTGACTAACGGTTCGCTTCAGCTTTCGTTTCACGTTGGTTAACGCTTTGCGTGAAATCACGCTTCGCAAATCACTGACGATTCTCTTTGAATAACTAACGCTTCTCATTGACCAACTCTTCGCGTTGGCTTACTTACGGTTCGCTTTAGCTTACGTTTCGTAAGCTAAACGTTTTTTCAGACAAACGCTTCGCGTTGGCTGACTAACGGTTCGCTTCAGCTTTCGTTTCACGTTAGTTAACGCTTTGCGTTGGTTAACGATTCGCTTAAATTCTCGCTTCGTGAATCACTGACGCTTCGCTTTGCATAACTAACGCTTCTCATTGACCAACGCTTCGCGGTGGCTGACTTAAGGCTCGCTTGAGCTTACGGTTCGCGTTGGTTAACACTTCGCGTTAATTAACGATTCGCGTAAAATCACGCTTTGCGAATCACTTACGCTTCGCTTTGAATAACTAACGCTTCTCATTAACCAACGCTTCGCGTTGGCTGACTTACGCTTCGCGTTGACTAAACGCTTCTAATTGACTCATCGCGTTGGCTCATCTTCAGCTTACGTTTCGCGTTGGTAAACGCGAAGCGTTTACAACGCTTTGCGTAGATTGTCTTACGCTGCGCGTTGACCTAACGCTTTCGATTAATCTACGCTTCGCATTGAGTGATTGACGGTTCGGTTTAGCTTACGTTTCACGTTGGTTAACGCCTTGCGTTAGTTAACGATTCGCTTAAATTCTCGCTTTGCGAATCAGTGACGCTTCGCTTTGCATAACTACTGCTTCTCATTGACCAACGCTTCACGTTGGCGACTTACGGCTCGCTTGAGCTTACGGTTAGCGTTGGTTAACACTTCGCGTTAATTAACGATTCGCGTGAAATCGCGCTTTGCGAAGCACCAACGCTTCGCTTTGAATACTTAACGCTTCTCAATAACCAACGCTTGGCGTTGGCTGTCTTACGGTTCGCTTTCGCTTACGTTTCGCGTTGGTCAATGCTTTGCGTTTACTAACGCTTCGCGTTGGTTTACTAACACTTCGCGTTGGCTTAGCACTTCTAATTGAGTAACGCTTCGCGTTGGCTAACTTGTGGTTTTCTTCAGCTTACGTTTCGCGTTGGTAAACGCTAAGCGATTAGCAACGCTTTGCGTTGATTTACTAACGCTTCGCGTTGACCTTACGCATTCTATTGACCTACGCTTCGCGTTGGGTGATTTACGGTTCGGTTTAGCTTACTTTTCGCGTTGGTTAACGCGTTAACAGTCGCTTCGCGTTGATTTACTCAATTATATAACTCAATATTTGAATAAATAAAAATCGCAAGAACATTAATATAAATTTTTTTAAATGCAGGAATATTTATACTGTTTCAATATTAATTATTAACACAAAACAAACATTTACAAAGAATTCATATTTTATAAACATTGAATAGGCAGAAATATTAACAATTCAAACATTGATATACAACTCAGTATATACTGGGTATTCAAACAATTAACTCAGTTAGTTGTTACATTACTTGTTTAATACTAATTTTAACACAACTTTCACACAATTTAACAATATTTAATACAATTTAAGGTTGTTGTGACAAAATTCAATTTAATGACAGGTTCTTCAAAATTTTACAGCTTATTATTTCAATAATAAAGAATCTCCTGTCAAAATTTTAAGTTGATCCTGTTTTTAGTTTTTGAGTAAAAAAATGTTAAAATTACGATTTTTAAGAGATTTTAACACAGGTTAAATGGACTCGTCGGTAAAAACATGAATACAAAACTCTATATCTCGACAACCAGATATGCCAGTGTTATGAAAAACTGTCATATTTATCAAAGTCCTGGACAAAATTTCAAATTAATATTGTTTTTTGTTTCTGAGATAATTAAATTTGTAGATCGAAAAATGTTCTAAATCTAGTTTCAATTTTAGTGATATTTATTTTTATCTAGTTATATTTTTAGATACATTTATTTTTATCTAGTTTTGTTTAGTTTTGGTTCTCTTCGAAAAAATGAAATTTAGGATTTAAGTTTTAAAGAATATTTAGTATTTAAGTTTTATTTACAAATATCTATGTTTTTTACAAAAATTAAATTATTTGAAACGATTTAATTGCAAAATTTGTAATTATTTAGAGTTGGAAATGGATGATATTTCAATGCATTTAATATAGGACAAAAATACCTCCCTTACTTTCTCTCACCAGTTTCACAACAACCTCAATAATATGATTTTTAATAATAACTAATCTGCATAAGCTTTGCAGGGTTAGATAATTATAATTTTTACTTTAAAATTAAATAAATATGCCCGTAAAAAATAATTAAACGTAATGCTGTCATCATCGTAAGGCAAGTGTACGTAACGGCAATGCATATGTTACTTAATTTTGGTGTACCATTTTAACTAAGTTCGGTAATCCTTACCAGATGCTAAAAACAACATGAGAATTTTTTTCTCTTAAAAACCCTATCTCACAAATAAAAAGTTTCTAGATTTCCATTCATGGGTCTTTTTTACGACTTTAGTGTGTTCTATCATTGCAATGGTATGAGTAACTCAACGCAGGCGTTAAATTTACAAGAAATTTACAATTTAAATTTACAATTTTTTTCTATGTAAATTGCCTACAAATAATTATTCTTCATTTCTATAGGCTAAATATATAAAAGTTTTTACAAATATGTTTCGAGAAATTGAGAAACTGGAAGTAATCGCACCAAAATCCTGATTTAATTAATAAAAGCGAATTCAAGGCCTTGACTTCATAATATTTATCCATGTTTGAAAATAAGATCATATGAACTACAATATTATAAGAGCTCCTCAAAGGCAACGGATAAATTAATAAATCTCTAAGTAGATCCACAATGCTAACTAGTGATGCCGCGAGACAAAACGAGACGAGACCAGCATGTCTCTTGTATTGTATTGACTCTAAAAAATTTCTATCGTTTGTCTCGTATCGTTTTTACAGCTGAAGATTTTCTTGATTAAATACAGTTAAAAAAATCATTTTTGTACTCAAGTAAAATCTTTTTTCATATCAGGTGCATATTTTTCTAGTTTTTAAAATTTTTTAATTTTTATTGAAACTATATTGGCTAAATTTGTGACTAGTTATTTTTACACATTAAAAATCTATAGAGATTGATGCAAAGTATTATCGCCTGCCTCTCAAATATTTATCGAAAATCATACTTCTTATTCTCGTCTCGTCTCCTTTCTTTCGTACCTCGCGGCATCACTAACGCTAACGGCAAAAATATAGTATATTGATCTCGTAAATGCAAACAATTGTGATTTAACTAAATAACAGTAGACATATGTTATTTGCGATGAGAATTATATTAATATGATTACGCCTTATATATATACGAGTTAAATGCATAACGTATATGCTTAACAATATCATACACATTATTCCAGCTATTTAGATATAGTTGGATGGTCAATAACTTTTGTTGGCCCATTTTCCATTTTTTACTTTATTGTTACTATTATTATTATTATTATATTATAACATCATATTATCATATTGTTAGAGTATAACAAACATGTATATATAGATATTTAAATGCAAATTATTATTTCAAATAGACTAATTATATTACCATATTTCAATGTTTCTTAATTACTTTAAACATTCATAATATTGCAATGAGTCATAGCATACAACATAATTTTTAACGAATTTCTTCCAAAGGAAATGCAGATATTGTTTTTGCACCAATGTTGGAATTTCGTAAAAATTTCTTCAAATGTCCATCGATCCTACCTATTAGATCTTAAAAATCACTATCGCCAAAAATTTTTATAAACGTATATATATATATAAATATATATCAATATATGTAGTTTTTTTAAAATGTGTGTGGACTCTCTAGTGGTCACAGTTTTATTCCGATTGTAGTGAAATTTGGTATTTGAGGTGCTTTTGGTATTCTAAAGGTCAAGTTCATTAATGGGTAAAAAGGACGCGGGGAAAGGGGGTTTAGAGGGAGGGGAAACACAAAATTTGACTATCTCCATTAAAATTTGAAAAATCTAATAATTTATCAGGAGTAAAGTTGTACGTACTAAGTTTTACTGTAGTTTTGTTTCTTATCATTTTTCTGTTACACTAATATTTACTAAATATCTCTGTTCACATTAGAGTTAGAGAAAAATGATCACGTGATGAATTGTAGCAAACTTGATTTTCTACAACTTTAGTCCTTATACATTTTTCGAGTATTCACTATTAAGAGTGATATGTGATACATATCGTTGCGAAATTATAGAATTATTTTTATACGTCCATGTATACGGAGGTCAGCTTGTAACGTATTTTTGTTTATTGTTACTAAGCTATTTTTCACAGTATAACTGCTTGCCCGCGCATTGTTATTCGATGGTGTTTTGAATCGCATTGGGTAGATTTACATGATCTATTGTTAAATTTGTCAAATTTTTTTTATATACATTAAATCTTTCATAAACTTTTTGTATCATGTTTATTAAATACACTTTTGATGTTTATTAAGTCAATAACAATTATCCAAAACCTTATTTTTAATATTTTATCTTAAGGTATTACAGTTTAAACTTCTATCATAAGGTATGAACATTTAAACTTTTCTTTGCACTTGAGGTGTTATCTTACAAATTTGTTCAGCTTTTATAACTGTATTTTGTACATTCCTTATATTGGAAAATATATATTTGAAATAATTAATTTTTCTCTTCTTAACTATAATTTTTTAATAGTTCTTAATTCTATGAATGTTTAGTTGACATTCAGAAGATACTTATTACGTTTAAATCATATTCACGACATGATAAGTTTTTTTTGAAATTCTACCTTATCAAGGGAAAATTTTCTTTATTCAATTTTCAATTTATTATCTTGCCATTTTATCTAAATTTGACCTTAAACCGTTTGTATAAATTTTTTTTCTTGTTAATTCGACCTTTACTGCTGTCAATATTTTTTAGGTAATGTTATACAACAAATTTCAACTGTACCATTAGTTTGCAATTAATTTCAACTTTACAATTTTGGTTTAATCAAAAACAAAAAATGTCAATTCCTAATCAAGAGAAGGCAGAACCGACCGTTCTAATTTTGTTGGCACACCTTCAACATTATTCGGTCGTGCGAAAAGAAAATTGTCTTCTCAATCCGTAAGTTCGCCCTTCCGGCACACCTCTTTTTTTTTGCAAGAAACTAAATTTCTCAATTATTGAGAGATTTGACTCTTCACACAAAATAGTAGTCACACAAAATAGTACGATGTTATCTAACATACCTAATATTATTGCAGAACCAGTGTCTCATGACGCTGTTAGGACACATGTCTTGAATGACTTGGATCCTATTTCCATTGTTAACTTTGTCATCGAAGTTGATGACGTAATAGCGTTACGCGTAGTAAATCAAATGTCACTTATTCGTTCTCTTATTGCCAAAGTTAATCATCAATCTAGACATACGTGGTCAATTTTCATCACAACCAATAGTTCGTGGGATGCTATTAAATCTAAACTCATGTCTTATATTCCTTTACCTGAACTTCAAACTTTAGTTGATCGTTTTCTATGCGAAAGTTATTTCACCCTCTTTATCACAAGAGGAAATAATTATTTTTGCACATATTAATCGTGAAACGCATGACTTAATAAAGTTAGCTAGAATCCCATACGATTTCGATTCTTTAGAAACTTTTGCTTTGCGTATTGAGCAAATTCAGCTCAGACTCCTTTCTTATACTAAACCCGTTTCATCTTATAACTCCGATAAATTGAATCTTGCCCTACTCGCCCGCCGAGCATGCCTAACTTTCGTGTTCCCGTTAAAAAAGAACAGTCATCCTCGTCTGATCTTAAGAATGAGGTGAAATCTTCAAAAAACTAATAAATTTTAACTCTTCCTCAAATTTAAATCTGCCAAGTGTTTTTCTTCAATTCTCTAAACTTGATCTTAATGATAACTCTCTTGGACTCCGGTCGTTCTATTAATGTTATATCTCTTGTGGCCGTTGAGCGTTTGTCGAATTTTGTTAAAATAATCTTCTCTGATGTTTCTGTTAGTCTCCTTGGCTCTAACGTATTAAAATTTTCTTGCATCTTACGTTTTAAATTAGGTTTGTTTCTTCTGGGAAATCCACTTTCTTCGTCACGGATTCTATACCGTTTGACGTTACCTTAGCTCGTTGTAAAATTTGCTTTAATTTTGTTTGAAAAGAAGTTTGTGTTTACTCAAACGTAATCTTTACCTTTCCGTTTGTTAATTTGAGTCAGTTTTCTCATTTAGTTAACTTAATTTCTGAGTCAAAAGCTATTTTGTCTTGAGTCGTTGGATTCTACAATTGTCTAGATTTAAATTTGTATCTATCCATGTGAAAGGTAAAGAAAATTTCATATGTGATACCTTATCGCGTCTCTTTGAAGTGTCAAATTCTTGTAAAGAGTATGTAGATGACAAAACTACTCAATCGTCTGATCCGGTATCATTGCTAAATATTTCAATCCATTCTGAGCCGCAAGGCTATATTTCCGTACGTAACTCTTAAAATATGAATTCTGCAAATTCATTTATTCTGAAGTTATTTCAGGGAAAAATGTCGAAGATTTCTATATTCGCGATGTTATTTTGGGAAAATTCGTGGGGAAAAATCGTCTTCGTAGAGTTGTACTGCCGGAAAACTTTCTCGATTATATGATTGAGTATTTTCATCAAATTAATCATAACGGTATAACTAAAACTTATCGTGATATATCAAAAAGATTTTGGTGCGCAAACCTATTTAAGTTTGTAAAAACCTTTGTTCTAAAATGTAATATTTGTGTAACTAAACCGTCTAACTCAACTACTGTGCTTAAACCTACCTTCTTCACTCTGTCTGAAATTTGGACACATCTTTATATTGATTATGTGGGTCCACAAATTTCATCGTCTGAAGGCTACAAATATATTTTCGTTTGTATGGATGGTTTTTCCAAGTATTTGATAACGATACCTACGCGCAGATGTACTGCACAAGTTACTATAAAGCTACTTAAGAATATTTTTCACCATTATGGTTTCTGCCATTTTATAATTTCGGATAATGGTCCGAGCTTCAAAGCAAAAACGTATGTTGATTTTTAACTAAAATGCTCAATCAAACCTATATATACGTCACCGTACAATCCTGGTGCTAATCAAGTGGAACGTATGAATCGCAATCTCAAAACCAATCTTTCCGCGGATTATGATCAAGATGGATGATCTTGATCATAAATATTCGTCAGAAATATAACTACTTGTACAATATAACTACAACAGATCATATCATTCGTCAATTGATTTTACAAGTTTATTTTTGGGTAGAGATTTGTATACACCACTGGATATGGCATACAATATTAAATTGGCTGACGATAAAATGTCATTATATCATGTACGAAATGCGATTGCGCTAGCCAGACGTAAAACCTTAAAACGTTATACCAACAAACAAGATATTTCGAAATTCCAAGTTAATGATGTAGTTATGGTGAAAAATTTAAATAACGTCTGAAATATCGATTCTGATCGGAAGTTCCAGGATAGATTTAGTGGACCCTATAAAAAATCAAATTTTATACTCCGTCTTCACTCGAACTACAACATACTGTTTCTGGTTAATTTCGAAAATCGCACATTTCACACCTTAAAAAACTTTAAATTCAATTACTTTCGTTACAAGTTGCTTTGATTGTGAATCTTTTTTAACAAACATTATTTTGTCTAACACTTATATATTATTAAATATTGTGATATAATTTACTTTATTTCAATATACCGTTATCCTTTGTACTATTCTTTTTCTTCTACTTTTAAAATAATTTTCTTTCTCCCTCGGGGTATCTTTTAATTTAGTAAACAGTTTTGATTTAACGAACTATTCTTTAGACTAGGCCAAGAGAGAAGCAAGGTTGTTTTCTTACTTGCATTTTTTCTTAAAAGAAATATTTTCTCTTACCATTGTACTTATATATTTATTTTATTTTGCTATTTTTGAATAGTTTTCTTTATCTCTGCATTGGCATTCCGTTAATGTAGTTAAAAGTTTGATTTAACAAACTATCATCGGGACAATGCCAAAGAGACAAGGAAAGCTATTTTATTTACTTAAATTTCCTTAATTTAAAATTTTCTCTTCTCTTACTAATTCTCTTTGATTTGTAACTTCTAACTGTTCTATTCTAATACTTTGTAAATATTGTCATTTTGTATATTTATTTTAATTATTTGTATCTAATACCTTATTTTATATCTTTCTAACTTTCTTAAAAAATTATCTTTTCGGTTTATCTTTCTTATCTTAGTTCAAAAAAAGCTAAAAATTATTTTGTACTGCGTATTTTAAGAATTTTTTTCCCGAACGCTTGTACAATGATATGTGATACATATCGTTGCGAAATTATATAATTGTTTTTATACGTCCATGTATACGGAGGTCACGCTTTTAATAGTCAGTATATATACGGACATGATCCTTTAATATTTTTAACTTGTTTAAACCATGAAGAATAGATAAATAGGAGATCGAACGACATAGGCAATTCGTCTGTTTTTTCGTCCTCAAAAACGTGTAGAGATCATAGTTATTATTTTCGCCACTAGCGGCAGTGGAAATCTACCCGTACGAAATTATTATTATTATTACATATTAAAATCAACGGTTATCACATCATACACATAAAAATTGTTATTATAAAAATTGTTTAATTTTATAAATGTGAAAAAATGGGAACACGTTGTACAGGGAAAGCATAGATATACTGTTATATATCTATGAGTAAAAGGTTGTTTAAGGTTAGGAATGTGTGTCTGCATTTACGAAAGGAATATGGTCTGTAATTACCGGTTTTGTCATCTTCTTTCTTTATCTAATATATGTCAGTTATTGTAAACATATATTGTATATTATTATTATTATTAATTGCAAAATTATCACTATAATTCTTCATCTTTTTATTTTTTGCAGATTATTAACAATTTTCTATTATTAATATTTATTTAATTATTACTTGATAATCGAAAACAATTTTTTATTATATATAAAACTATGATTTCTTATAAACTGAATGTGAAAGTGATTTCTTGGTGCCTACATTTAAACATTTAAATTCCGTACGGCACTGACATCAGTGACCCCTACTGATAAAAGATAGTTACACCAATTCGTGGCCGTTTTTTTAACATTACGTTCGATCTCCTAATATATCTATTCTTCATGGTTTAAACTTTAAAACACATTTCTTTTTCTGTGTTATGTAAATGCATGCGCACGCGTATTTTTGTTTATTTGTGACTAAGCTACTTTTCAGAGTATAACTTCTTGCGCGCGCATTGTTTTTCGATGGTGTTTTGTTTCGAGTGTAACTTGTATGCTTTACGGAGTTACAAAAGACACTCTAATAGCTTCAAATTAAAAATACATTTTAGCTTCAAGTTGAAAAGACTTTATATTTCAGTGTTCTAATGTTATACACTTTTTGTTGGTTTCAACCCAAGTAATATTCAAGAATACTCTACACTTAGTACCTGACTGAGAAATGGGGTATTGAGTGACGATTGTTCTTGACACCGCTAGTGTAATTGGATTTAGTTCACGAAAGACTGCTAAAACTGATAATTGAATTAATTAGGTATATTAGATTTGTACTTATATACATATATATATATATATATATATATATATATATATATATATATATATATAGATATATATATATATATATATATATATATATATATATATATATATATATATTGTTGTATCCCAAATTAGATACCACTTGTGAAGGCGGTTTGAATTCGGCTATTCGCTGTCACCAGGGTAGTTGATGAGTTCAACTCCATAAACTAATTGAATTTATAGTTGTTATAAATGTTTTCGTCCAACGTTCGTTGTCCAATTAACTTCATTCAACAGATTAGTAAATTTAAGTTACTAAAGATTGTCCCAAAAAAAGTCGTCCAAATGTAATTTGTACTAATTGACTTCGTTCCAAAGAAGTCGTCCAAACGTAATTTGTCCAAATTGACTTCGTCCAATACTTTAGGAAAATTTAATGTAGCACACAGTTTGAAATTATAATACTTTATTTAATTTTAAATTGAAAGTTATTTATAAAAAAAAAAAATTAATAATAAAATATATTTTAAAATACAAAGTTTTGACAATAATTATGCTGATTCGAATAATATTGTATATTCTACTGTTACTAAAAAAATTCTGATTTTATTTGCTTTAACATAGTCTATTTATATTAATTAATTGCGGGATCAGCAATAAGTGCCATCCTGTCACGTTGTAGTCGATATCCATAAATCTCGTGGTCTCCACACTCCATCCCCCTTAATAAAAAGTTTTCGAATCTAAATTTGGTTTGGAGAAAACTTTTTCTTACTAAGTTGATTTTGGCTATTCGTAGAATTAGCGTATTTTCTAGACGTTACTTGGGACTGTGGCGTTGAATGGGATGTTGGCGAAAATATTACTATTTGTTTACTCGATTCTTCGTCGGATGATATTTCTGGATTGTACGATATGGTTTCGTTATACGGTGCTGTTGGTTTAAATTGATTTCTGGGTTGATTTCCATTACCAAAACAACAGTTGATGAAAGACATACCAGTGGTGTTTTTCTTGTTTGGTCTTAGCTTTTTCCAAATTATCTGAAAAATTTTAAAACGGTATATGCCATAAATTATTGTTACACTTGTTAGTGTTATTATGAAGATCTTGGCGTAGTGTAATATATTTGTTTCGTATTCGATGAAAAATGGTTTATTTATTTGCTGTTGTAATTGTTCATCAAATTGGTTTAAGCGATGTTGAGCATATTTAAGTTCACCAAGGTTCATGTGGGTTAATTTGATAAGTGTTAGGTGTAAATTTTGCAATGTTGTTTTATTGGCTTTGTTTTTGTTACAACAGTCGTCGTCTTCAATGTTGATTGTTGGCATAAAGTCGTGAAATGTTGACTTCTTCAAAAGTGTCTGTGGTTCCAGAATAACGGTATCTGTATATGCTTTACATTCTTCATGTAGTTGTAAAATTCCTACTTGATTTAGTATTGCTGTGGTATCCTCCAGGTTATTTTTACATAATATTGTACACCTGGTGTCTTGAGTGGTGACAAATATCCATCTATTTTGGTTATTATTTTGCCATATTTCTGTAGTAGCATGTATTGTTTGTGTGGAGCAACTCGTGGGTATTGTTTTGGATGTAACTTGGTATAAAGCGGTTTCGCAGTTTTCGGTCATTTTTTGATAAGATGTGGATACATGTGTGCAAATATATTCATCGTTCCTGTATTCTTTACATTTATCCAATGATTTAAGTAACACATACTGTGATCGACTTTTGGAAATAATTAGGTAATCATAATTTGGTTTTATGAAGGATAATAATTCGGGGTTTGTTCTACTAGGAATTGGTAAGGAATATAGTTTGTAAATGTTAAATGTGTCTATTGATGTAATTGGTATTTTTATTATAATTACTAGTTCTTGAAATGTTATAAATGATTTTAAAGTTATCATTTTATAATAAGATTCTAAATTTTGCCAAGTAGGTTCTAACGGTAGTTGAAATTTAATAGAGTTTTTCAGTTCCGTCAGTAAAGTTTGTGGTGGTAATATTTGATAATCTATTATTCCATGTCTAGCTAAAGATAATGAAGTTGTGTATTTATTTATTTCTCTTTGAACTAATTCATTGATCTGTTTTATGAGAAGTAGATGATCAATAATTGCGATCTGTAATGTATTCTGGTTAAGTATTCTACTTGAGTCGTTCATGAAAATGTTAAAAATTTTTATGTTAGAATTTAGTTTTTCTTCAATTTCGTTCAGATTAAGGACGGTTTCATTAATATGCCTAATAGTATCAGTAATTACTCGAATTTGCGATTGCATTAACACGTGTGTTTGTTTTTGGTCATTTATTAAGTCATCAATAGAAGATTTATAGAATTTGGCATCCTCGGCGTCGGGAATTCCAAATAACCAATTTATTGGGTAACTTAATCCATCTAAAATACCACGTCTGTGTCTTTTAGTATTTGATTTAATGTTTACGTGTTGATTTTCAATATCGTCGTGTTGTATTTTTAAATTAATTAGTTGTTGTTCTATTAAAGACAATGTCATTTTGCATGTGCTCGAGGCATTGTTTGGTATAATATTACATAATGATAGAGAGTCAGAATAGCTTTTGTAAGCAATATTCAGCATACTATTAATGTTAGAGAAATTAAAATAGTGTAAAAGATTTAAGTATTGGTTGGATATTTTGGCTTGACCTATATTATTGTAATATAAGCCTGAGGAGTTTGTTACTTTAAGTATGTTATAGGAGTTCGCGTTCACCCGGGTCAGGAGGGTCATCAGAAGCGTTGTCCAAATCATTGAGTTGATCATCTGAAACAAAGGGTTTCAGTTGATTGAGATGATACGTTTTAAATTTATTTTGAGTTAATTTAATCTTGGCAGTGTTATTATCGTAAACTTGTATTACTTCATACGGACCTTTATATGTCGGGTCGAGTTTCTTATTAAAATGACTCAAGTTTATTGAATCAAATAGAAGAACAAGGTCACCTATATTTATTTTGATTTCTTTTGCTCGTCTGTCGTAATATTTTTTACTAATTGTTTTGGAATGCACCAAATTTTCTGTGGCGGTTTTTCTAATAACTTTCGCTTTGTCTATAATGTCTTTTGTTAAATTTTGATAAGTTGGTAGCTCTTTAGGTTTTTCTAGACTATGTGGAATTTTGGGTTCTCGGCCAAAGACTAACGTATAAGGACGTTCTTTGGTAGATCTGTTTTCATGGGTGTTATAACTATGACAAGCCAAATAAACAAATTCGTCCCAATTTCTGGTACTATTATCTACATAAGATTTAATAAAGGTCTTTATGTTGGCATGGGATCTTTCAAGTGATCCATTGCTTTGTGGATGATACGGAGAAGTTATTTTGTGTTTTATTTGTAGTATTTTGTTAATTTCCTTAAAGAGATTACTGAGGAAGTTTGTGCCCTGATCCGTAAGGATTGTGTTCGGAAAACCGAATATTGTGCAATATTTTAGTAAATGGACTGCACAAGTTTCAGCACTGATTTCCTGAATTGGGTAGGCTTGAATGAATTTAGTTAATTCATCTTGAATCGTTAGTATGTAACGGTTATTACTATCTGTAATGGGGTAAGGACCCATTATGTCCATTGTGATAGCATCACCAAAGTCCTGAGCAGTACTGGTGATAACCATTGGTGTTTTGATTGTTGATTTCTTTACTCTTTGGCAAGTTTCACAGGCTCGAATGTATTTTTCAATGTCTTGTTTCATGCCTTTCCAAAAGTATTTTTTCTTGATTTCCTGACATGTCCTATTTACGCCAGGATGTCCGGATAGAACATCGTCGTGATATTCTTTCAGGATTTGTTTTCGTTGTTCTTTACGAGGATGTATCAAATCTCCAGTTATAATATTTATTTTTATATTATTTTTATTTAAATATTGCAACATTGACTCAAAAGTGTCTTGTTTAATTTTGATACATAATTGACGTTTACAATATTTATCTCAGTTTCATTATTCAAGGTCAGTAATAAAAATAAATTTGATAGAGCCTTGTAAAGATTTTCATATGTGATATCGTCTCTAGCTTTTTCTTTGACAAATAGTAAATATAAATTTTGATTAGGTATTGTAGTGATTAATTTAGCAATCTCACTAATTTTATTAATTTTTAATTTTGTTAAATTACATTGCGTATTAACATAAAAAGAATGTGAATTATTCATTGATAGATCCGTTGAGTAGGGAATGATCAATGTTTTTAAATCATCAAAAGGTCGATTGATTTTATTAAAGGTTTGAATATTTAGATTTTGTTGATGAAATAATTTGAAATTTTCGTAAGACAATTTATCAACTGGGTCTTGATCATGAGTAATATTCATTACGGGTCTAGAGAGTGCGTCGGCATTAGAATTTGCTTTACCGGATTTATAAATAATTTTGTATTGGTATTCCGATAATTTTAAACGCCATCTGACTAAACGACTTGAAGGATCTTTGCAATTCATTAGCCATTGTAGTGGCTTGTGATCCGTGATTATTGTAAACTCTTTACCATATAGATACGGTCGGAAGTGTTTACAACTTTTGACTATACTCAAAAGCTCTTTTTCTGTCGTACTATAATTTCTTTCTGCTGCATTCAGTGTAGCAGAATAATAGGCTAATGGTAAGTCTTTGTTGACTTCACCTTGAGAGAGAACTGAACCAATGGCATCATTTGATGCGTCTGTGGTTAGAATAAATGGTTTGTTGAAATCTGGGTATTTTAATATGGGCTCAGAAGTCAGTATTGATTTGAAAGTTTCAAAAGACTCTTGGCATTTTTTATCAAAATTAAATTTTACATCCTTTTTTAACAGAGATGTTAATGGTTTTGCTAATTGTGAATAATTGGGTATAAATTTCCTATAGTAACCGGTAAGCCCAAGAAATGATTTAATTTCTTTAATGTTTCTTGGTGCTTTTCGTTCCATTATAGCTGAAATTTTATCTGGGTTAGGCTGTACGCCTTTGTCTGAAATGACGTGCCCTAAATATCCTACTTCTTTTCGTAGAAACTCACATTTGTCAGGCTGCAATTTCAGGTTATGTCTGCGTAAAGAATCAAATACTCGAGTGAGCTTAAGATTGTGTTCTTTCAAACTTGATGCAAATATTACTACATCATCCAGGTAAACAAAACAATCTTGACCTAGATTATTTATTAGGGCTGTATTCATTAACCGCTGAAAGGTAGCCGGTGCATTCTTCAATCCGAAAGGCATACGGTTAAATTCGTAATGACCTCTTGGTGTACTGAATGCAGTTTTTGGCTTATCGTTTTCATTCATTTCTACTTGTCTAAAACCGTTTGCGAGGTCTAATATACTAAAGTAGATAGCATTGCCCAACTGATCCAATATTTCCTCAATATTGGGTAGTGGGAAATTATCTGAAATTGTAACATCATTGAGTTTGCGAAAATCTGTTACAATTCTCCATTTTTGGACACCGGATGCATCTTTCTTTTTGGGTACGACCCAAAGAGGAGCTGACCATGGGCTTTCACTTGGTCGTATAATGTTTTGATCTAACATTTGTGTGATTTGCTTTTGTACTTCTTCCTCGTGTACTTTTGGGTACCTATAAGACTTCACAGCTATAGGAGAGGGGTTATTGACCCGAATTTCGTGTTTCAACGTAGGTGTTGAACTTAGAGTATCTCCATTCAAGAAAAATATATCATTAAAGGTATTACAAATTTCTTCAATGGATTCACTTTCCTCACGATTACAATGATTGAGTCGAAGATTTGATTTGAGTTCAAAAAATCTTTCGCGTAAATTTTTATTTTGTGAAACATGAAGAAAAGTAGCATTTTGTACTGGAGCATTTACAGGTTTTAATTTTAGAATTTTTGTTGGATGTTTGTTCATAACGGGATAATATTTTGTTTCTGGAGTAATTAAAATATTGTTTGGTATTTTAATGTTAGCATCTTCAAGGACGTCGGTAATCACTGTATTATTAACGTCAGCTGTAATAAATTGTATTGGCACGTTTTGTATGCTATTGGGTTGAATTTCAATAATTTTATGAAATGTGATCGTGTTATTTTTATAATTTATTTCTGACTGATGCTTAGTAATGAAATCATGACCTAGGATACCGTCATATGGTATATTGAAATCATGATTTATCAGTTGAAATTCAAAAGGGAAGTGATCGTTTGACTTGTGAAGATTTATTAAAATTTTCCCTAGCGTTTTTATTCCTCCGTTTATTCCAGAGAGGTGTATTTGTTTGCTACCATCTACTTCGTTTTGAGAATAAATCAAGTTTTTTGTTTTTATTATTGAAGTAGTGGCGCCCGTATCAATCAAAAATTTAAATTGATTGGTTTTAGATTGGGGTGAATTAAACGATAGTTTTTTGTCAGTTATTCCATTGCATAACATGATGTTACTTGGTAAACTTGACGGCTGGTCGACGGTTGAGGTTTGTCTACAGGTGCGACCTTTTTCTGAGACAGGTTGGAGTTTAAATTTATATTTTGAAATTCGTCTGTCAATTTTTCAAATGGGAGAGCTTGTGCTATTCGTGGGTTAGGATTAATATTCTGACTGTGTTTTTTTTTTCTACATTCTGATTCGATATGTCCACGATAGTGACAATAGTTACAAATTTTATTATTGGAACCATTATTATAAATTGTATTGTTACTATTACTGGGATAATTACTGTTTGTATTAGAATTTGTTCGATTTGATCGACAATCCCTTGTACAGTGCGTTTTTGTTTTGCAGTTTCTGCAATATTTATTATTATTATTTGTAGGGTTAGGATTATTTTGATTATTAAGTTTTTTTAATTTGCCCTCATTTATTAAATATGCTTCTTCCTCACAGGCTAAGGAGAAGGCGTCATTTATGTGAATAAATGATTTATGCCTAAGTATTTGTGATAGTTCGGGTATTGAATGGTGTGTAAACCGTCTTAATGCAATGCGTTGAATTACACGTTTCTCACTTTCTAAAGTGTGAGATTCGGCTTCTTTTTCAGTCGCCATTAAGCATTTGCTTGTAATTTTATCTAACCGAACATAAAATTCTCGAACACTTTCATTATATTTTTGTTTTGTTGTCTCCAATTGTTCCATGAGATAGTCATAAGATTCAATTGGAGAGTATATATATATATATATATATATATATTTATATATATTGTGGAGACCACGAGATTTATGGATATCGACTACAACGTGACAGGATGGCACTTATTGCTGATCCCACAATTAATTAATATAAATAGACTATGTTAAAGCAAATAAAATCAGAATTTTTTTAGTAACAGTAGAATATACAATATTATTCGAATCAGCATAATTATTGTCAAAACTTTGTATTTTAAAATATATTTTATTATTAATTTTTTTTTTTTATAAATAACTTTCAATTTAAAATTAAATAAAGTATTATAATTTCAAACTGTGTGCTACATGAAATTTTCCTAAAGTATTGGACGAAGTCAATTTGGACAAATTACGTTTGGACGACTTCTTTGGAACGAAGTCAATTAGTACAAATTACATTTGGACGACTTTTTTTGGGACAATCTTTAGTAACTTAAATTTGCTAATCTGTTGAATGAAGTTAATTGGACAACGAACGTTGGACGAAAACATTTATAACAACTATAAATTCAATTAGTTTATGGAGTTGAACTCATCAACTACCCTGGTGACAGCGAATAGCCGAATTCAAACCGCCTTCACAAGTGGTATCTAATTTGGGATACAACATTTTTGGTCACAGCGGTGGGATAGTGCTACAGCATCTATTTAGTACTACGAGAAAACAAGCTGCAGAACTTGATAAAGTAGTTGGTGTAGATACTGGTGTACTTCGTACTTCAAGAGTATTCCGAATCCACACAGCCGAAAACCGTAAGTACGCTACTGTGTTAATCGATTTTTAATTTCAATTTTCCTTTTTACCTTTTTACCATTTAAAAACACTTTCACAATGAGTACTACAAATATAACAAAACGGACAAAACATACAAAACGAACCCTATCGAGCAGCCAAAATATAGCTGACGAGCAACTTTTAAACGTACATAACAATGATAATAACGAACCTATTGATGTTACTGATGATGATACTGACAGCGAGTCAAGTTCATCACATAATGGTAATGAAAACCATATCCCATTAAGTTTTTTATCGAATATGGTGACGCCTTTTAGTGGAGATTCTAAAGAACTTCACAACTTTCTACAAAACGCGAATAACGCGATCGGTTTAGCCAGTAAGAATCAAAAATTACCTTTAGAAATGTTTATATTTTCAAAAATTTCTAGTGAAGTTAAAGCAAAAATTAATATGCGAGATATTAAAACATATGTACAATTACGAGATAAACTCAAAGCCGTATACTCTCCAATTGAATCTTATGACTATCTCATGGAACAATTGGAGACAACAAAACAAAAATATAATGAAAGTGTTCGAGAATTTTATGTTCGGTTAGATAAAATTACAAGCAAATGCTTAATGGCGACTGAAAAAGAAGCCGAATCTCACACTTTAGAAAGTGAGAAACGTGTAATTCAACGCATTGCATTAAGACGGTTTACACACCATTCAATACCCGAACTATCACAAATACTTAGGCATAAATCATTTATTCACATAAATGACGCCTTCTCCTTAGCCTGTGAGGAAGAAGCATATTTAATAAATGAGGGCAAATTAAAAAAACTTAATAATCAAAATAATCCTAACCCTACAAATAATAATAATAAATATTGCAGAAACTGCAAAACAAAAACGCACTGTACAAGGGATTGTCGATCAAATCGAACAAATTCTAATACAAACAGTAATTATCCCAGTAATAGTAACAATACAATTTATAATAATGGTTCCAATAATAAAATTTGTAACTATTGTCACTATCGTGGACATATCGAATCAGAATGTAGAAAAAAAAAACACAGTCAGAATATTAATCCTAACCCACGAATAGCACAAGCTCTCCCATTTGAAAAATTGACAGACGAATTTCAAAATATAAATTTAAACTCCAACCTGTCTCAGAAAAAGGTCGCACCTGTAGACAAACCTCAACCGTCGACCAGCCGTCAAGTTTACCAAGTAACATCATGTTATGCAATGGAATAACTGACAAAAAACTATCGTTTAATTCACCCCAATCTAAAACCAATCAATTTAAATTTTTGATTGATACGGGCGCCACTACTTCAATAATAAAAACAAAAAACTTGATTTATTCTCAAAACGAAGTAGATGGTAGCAAACAAATACACCTCTCTGGAATAAACGGAGGAATAAAAACGCTAGGGAAAATTTTAATAAATCTTCACAAGTCAAACGATCACTTCCCTTTTGAATTTCAACTGATAAATCATGATTTCAATATACCATATGACGGTATCCTAGGTCATGATTTCATTACTAAGCATCAGTCAGAAATAAATTATAAAAATAACACGATCACATTTCATAAAATTATTGAAATTCAACCCAATAGCATACAAAACGTGCCAATACAATTTATTACAGCTGACGTTAATAATACAGTGATTACCGACGTCCTTGAAGATGCTAACATTAAAATACCAAACAATATTTTAATTACTCCAGAAACAAAATATTATCCCGTTATGAACAAACATCCAACAAAAATTCTAAAATTAAAACCTGTAAATGCTCCAGTACAAAATGCTACTTTTCTTCATGTTTCACAAAATAAAAATTTACGCGAAAGATTTTTTGAACTCAAATCAAATCTTCGACTCAATCATTGTAATCGTGAGGAAAGTGAATCCATTGAAGAAATTTGTAATACCTTTAATGATATATTTTTCTTGAATGGAGATACTCTAAGTTCAACACCTACGTTGAAACACGAAATTCGGGTCAATAACCCCTCTCCTATAGCTGTGAAGTCTTATAGGTACCCAAAAGTACACGAGGAAGAAGTACAAAAGCAAATCACACAAATGTTAGATCAAAACATTATACGACCAAGTGAAAGCCCATGGTCAGCTCCTCTTTGGGTCGTACCCAAAAAGAAAGATGCATCCGGTGTCCAAAAATGGAGAATTGTAACAGATTTTCGCAAACTCAATGATGTTACAATTTCAGATAATTTCCCACTACCCAATATTGAGGAAATATTGGATCAGTTGGGCAATGCTATCTACTTTAGTATATTAGACCTCGCAAACGGTTTTAGACAAGTAGAAATGAATGAAAACGATAAGCCAAAAACTGCATTCAGTACACCAAGAGGTCATTACGAATTTAACCGTATGCCTTTCGGATTGAAGAATGCACCGGCTACCTTTCAGCGGTTAATGAATACAGCCCTAATAAATAATCTAGGTCAAGATTGTTTTGTTTACCTGGATGATGTAGTAATATTTGCATCAAGTTTGAAAGAACACAATCTTAAGCTCACTCGAGTATTTGATTCTTTACGCAGACATAACCTGAAATTGCAGCCTGACAAATGTGAGTTTCTACGAAAAGAAGTAGGATATTTAGGGCACGTCATTTCAGACAAAGGCGTACAGCCTAACCCAGATAAAATTTCAGCTATAATGGAACGAAAAGCACCAAGAAACATTAAAGAAATTAAATCATTTCTTGGGCTTACCGGTTACTATAGGAAATTTATACCCAATTATTCACAATTAGCAAAACCATTAACATCTCTGTTAAAAAAGGATGTAAAATTTAATTTTGATAAAAAATGCCAAGAGTCTTTTGAAACTTTCAAATCAATACTGACTTCTGAGCCCATATTAAAATACCCAGATTTCAACAAACCATTTATTCTAACCACAGACGCATCAAATGATGCCATTGGTTCAGTTCTCTCTCAAGGTGAAGTCAACAAAGACTTACCATTAGCCTATTATTCTGCTACACTGAATGCAGCAGAAAGAAATTATAGTACGACAGAAAAAGAGCTTTTGAGTATAGTCAAAAGTTGTAAACACTTCCGACCGTATCTATATGGTAAAGAGTTTACAATAATCACGGATCACAAGCCACTACAATGGCTAATGAATTGCAAAGATCCTTCAAGTCGTTTAGTCAGATGGCGTTTAAAATTATCGGAATACCAATACAAAATTATTTATAAATCCGGTAAAGCAAATTCTAATGCCGACGCACTCTCTAGACCCGTAATGAATATTACTCATGATCAAGACCCAGTTGATAAATTGTCTTACGAAAATTTCAAATTATTTCATCAACAAAATCTAAATATTCAAACCTTTAATAAAATCAATCGACCTTTTGATGATTTAAAAACATT
This sequence comes from Nineta flava, assembly GCA_963920215.1. NCBI lineage: Eukaryota > Metazoa > Arthropoda > Insecta > Neuroptera > Chrysopidae > Nineta > Nineta flava. Next base: position 40,381,637 of record OY986043.1, on the reverse strand, counting down.
GATCATTCCCTACTCAACGGATCTATCAATGAATAATTCACATTCTTTTTATGTTAATACGCAATGTAATTTAACAAAATTAAAAATTAATAAAATTAGTGAGATTGCTAAATTAATCACTACAATACCTAATCAAAATTTATATTTACTATTTGTCAAAGAAAAAGCTAGAGACGATATCACATATGAAAATCTTTACAAGGCTCTATCAAATTTATTTTTATTACTGACCTTGAATAATGAAACTGAGATAAATATTGTAAACGTCAATTATGTATCAAAATTAAACAAGACACTTTTGAGTCAATGTTGCAATATTTAAATAAAAATAATATAAAAATAAATATTATAACTGGAGATTTGATACATCCTCGTAAAGAACAACGAAAACAAATCCTGAAAGAATATCACGACGATGTTCTATCCGGACATCCTGGCGTAAATAGGACATGTCAGGAAATCAAGAAAAAATACTTTTGGAAAGGCATGAAACAAGACATTGAAAAATACATTCGAGCCTGTGAAACTTGCCAAAGAGTAAAGAAATCAACAATCAAAACACCAATGGTTATCACCAGTACTGCTCAGGACTTTGGTGATGCTATCACAATGGACATAATGGGTCCTTACCCCATTACAGATAGTAATAACCGTTACATACTAACGATTCAAGATGAATTAACTAAATTCATTCAAGCCTACCCAATTCAGGAAATCAGTGCTGAAACTTGTGCAGTCCATTTACTAAAATATTGCACAATATTCGGTTTTCCGAACACAATCCTTACGGATCAGGGCACAAACTTCCTCAGTAATCTCTTTAAGGAAATTAACAAAATACTACAAATAAAACACAAAATAACTTCTCCGTATCATCCACAAAGCAATGGATCACTTGAAAGATCCCATGCCAACATAAAGACCTTTATTAAATCTTATGTAGATAATAGTACCAGAAATTGGGACGAATTTGTTTATTTGGCTTGTCATAGTTATAACACCCATGAAAACAGATCTACCAAAGAACGTCCTTATACGTTAGTCTTTGGCCGAGAACCCAAAATTCCACATAGTCTAGAAAAACCTAAAGAGCTACCAACTTATCAAAATTTAACAAAAGACATTATAGACAAAGCGAAAGTTATTAGAAAAACCGCCACAGAAAATTTGGTGCATTCCAAAACAATTAGTAAAAAATATTACGACAGACGAGCAAAAGAAATCAAAATAAATATAGGTGACCTTGTTCTTCTATTTGATTCAATAAACTTGAGTCATTTTAATAAGAAACTCGACCCGACATATAAAGGTCCGTATGAAGTAATACAAGTTTACGATAATAACACTGCCAAGATTAAATTAACTCAAAATAAATTTAAAACGTATCATCTCAATCAACTGAAACCCTTTGTTTCAGATGATCAACTCAATGATTTGGACAACGCTTCTGATGACCCTCCTGACCCGGGTGAACGCGAACTCCTATAACATACTTAAAGTAACAAACTCCTCAGGCTTATATTACAATAATATAGGTCAAGCCAAAATATCCAACCAATACTTAAATCTTTTACACTATTTTAATTTCTCTAACATTAATAGTATGCTGAATATTGCTTACAAAAGCTATTCTGACTCTCTATCATTATGTAATATTATACCAAACAATGCCTCGAGCACATGCAAAATGACATTGTCTTTAATAGAACAACAACTAATTAATTTAAAAATACAACACGACGATATTGAAAATCAACACGTAAACATTAAATCAAATACTAAAAGACACAGACGTGGTATTTTAGATGGATTAAGTTACCCAATAAATTGGTTATTTGGAATTCCCGACGCCGAGGATGCCAAATTCTATAAATCTTCTATTGATGACTTAATAAATGACCAAAAACAAACACACGTGTTAATGCAATCGCAAATTCGAGTAATTACTGATACTATTAGGCATATTAATGAAACCGTCCTTAATCTGAACGAAATTGAAGAAAAACTAAATTCTAACATAAAAATTTTTAACATTTTCATGAACGACTCAAGTAGAATACTTAACCAGAATACATTACAGATCGCAATTATTGATCATCTACTTCTCATAAAACAGATCAATGAATTAGTTCAAAGAGAAATAAATAAATACACAACTTCATTATCTTTAGCTAGACATGGAATAATAGATTATCAAATATTACCACCACAAACTTTACTGACGGAACTGAAAAACTCTATTAAATTTCAACTACCGTTAGAACCTACTTGGCAAAATTTAGAATCTTATTATAAAATGATAACTTTAAAATCATTTATAACATTTCAAGAACTAGTAATTATAATAAAAATACCAATTACATCAATAGACACATTTAACATTTACAAACTATATTCCTTACCAATTCCTAGTAGAACAAACCCCGAATTATTATCCTTCATAAAACCAAATTATGATTACCTAATTATTTCCAAAAGTCGATCACAGTATGTGTTACTTAAATCATTGGATAAATGTAAAGAATACAGGAACGATGAATATATTTGCACACATGTATCCACATCTTATCAAAAAATGACCGAAAACTGCGAAACCGCTTTATACCAAGTTACATCCAAAACAATACCCACGAGTTGCTCCACACAAACAATACATGCTACTACAGAAATATGGCAAAATAATAACCAAAATAGATGGATATTTGTCACCACTCAAGACACCAGGTGTACAATATTATGTAAAAATAACCTGGAGGATACCACAGCAATACTAAATCAAGTAGGAATTTTACAACTACATGAAGAATGTAAAGCATATACAGATACCGTTATTCTGGAACCACAGACACTTTTGAAGAAGTCAACATTTCACGACTTTATGCCAACAATCAACATTGAAGACGACGACTGTTGTAACAAAAACAAAGCCAATAAAACAACATTGCAAAATTTACACCTAACACTTATCAAATTAACCCACATGAACCTTGGTGAACTTAAATATGCTCAACATCGCTTAAACCAATTTGATGAACAATTACAACAGCAAATAAATAAACCATTTTTCATCGAATACGAAACAAATATATTACACTACGCCAAGATCTTCATAATAACACTAACAAGTGTAACAATAATTTATGGCATATACCGTTTTAAAATTTTTCAGATAATTTGGAAAAAGCTAAGACCAAACAAGAAAAACACCACTGGTATGTCTTTCATCAACTGTTGTTTTGGTAATGGAAATCAACCCAGAAATCAATTTAAACCAACAGCACCGTATAACGAAACCATATCGTACAATCCAGAAATATCATCCGACGAAGAATCGAGTAAACAAATAGTAATATTTTCGCCAACATCCCATTCAACGCCACAGTCCCAAGTAACGTCTAGAAAATACGCTAATTCTACGAATAGCCAAAATCAACTTAGTAAGAAAAAGTTTTCTCCAAACCAAATTTAGATTCGAAAACTTTTTATTAAGGGGGATGGAGTGTGGAGACCACGAGATTTATGGATATCGACTACAACGTGACAGGATGGCACTTATTGCTGATCCCGCAATTAATTAATATAAATAGACTATGTTAAAGCAAATAAAATCAGAATTTTTTTAGTAACAGTAGAATATACAATATTATTCGAATCAGCATAATTATTGTCAAAACTTTGTATTTTAAAATATATTTTATTATTAATTTTTTTTTTTTATAAATAACTTTCAATTTAAAATTAAATAAAGTATTATAATTTCAAACTGTGTGCTACATTAAATTTTCCTAAAGTATTGGACGAAGTCAATTTGGACAAATTACGTTTGGACGACTTCTTTGGAACGAAGTCAATTAGTACAAATTACATTTGGACGACTTTTTTTGGGACAATCTTTAGTAACTTAAATTTACTAATCTGTTGAATGAAGTTAATTGGACAACGAACGTTGGACGAAAACATTTATAACAACTATAAATTCAATTAGTTTATGGAGTTGAACTCATCAACTACCCTGGTGACAGCGAATAGCCGAATTCAAACCGCCTTCACAAGTGGTATCTAATTTGGGATACAACAATATATATATATATATATGTATATATGTATGAATTAAAGTTTTTGGGGTAATCACACTGTTTACCTAATGTTAGAATAGGATGATTTAGTTTGAAATTGTTAATATATGTACATTTATTATTTAAATGTTGGAAATAAGTTGCTTTAAGTATAATTTTGTTTATAATTTTATAATTTAAATACACTTTAGTACGGTCGTACACAGATGAGGAGAAAGATAAAAAAAGGGGCTTCGAAGAAACCATTAACGAAATGCGAATCTCTGGGGATAATTTCAGTACAACTGTGGGATCTGTAACACCCGATCCGATTTACACTAGAAATTTTTTAATATGCCAAAAGTACGATCTTTGAATACACTCAGTCTTTAAAATAATACAATTCTAAATTCTTTATCAATATAATTTTCTTTTCTTAACTTAAACTTATTATATCTATTTTTTTAATCTTAATTAATATTAATATTTATATGTTAAATTAATATTATCTTATCTTAATCTTGAATCTTTATCTAACTTAATTAAATCAAACCCAAAACCCAAAAGTCTAATTTTTATTTCTTTTATTTGGAAAAAATTTAATATTTAATTAAATTTTTTCAAAATATTTTTTTCGTTACAAGAGAGATATATAATATTTTGTGTTTGTTTGACACAAATACATGAAATATATTTTATTGTACAAAATTTTTATTGTCGTTTCCATAGTAACTATAAACTATTATCGTTTTACATCATTCTATTTTGGCTATTAATAAATTTAATTTTTGCAAATACTAAAGTCATATCAAATATTATATTTCATTTTGAGCACACTAAAATTATGACCGCTAGAGAGTGATTTATTTATTCTAAGGAAATTCGCTAAGTTGACGCAGCTACGTAACGAATTGTTTTTGTTACTTGATAAATATATTGTGCGCTTAATATTTTGGATATATTTGTCTGATCGTTCCTTTGTTTAATAAACCTTCTACTTTAAATTTTCGTTTAAATTGTTATTGTTATACTCGTTGTATACAGTTTGTTCATTTGAATAGATACCACATAAATATTGTTTTTAGCGAATTTTTTTCAAAGGAAATGCAGCTATTGTTTTTGCACCAATGTTGGAATTTCGTAAAAATTTCTTCAAATGCCCATCGACTACCTATTAGATGTTAAAAATCACTATCGCTTAAATTTATATATATATATATATATATATATATATATATATATATATATATATATATATATATATATATATATATATATATATAGAGAGAGAGAGAGTGATTTATGTATGCTAAGGAAATTTGCTAAGTTGACGCAGCTCCTGCGTAACGAATTTTTTAATATATGCATTTTAGAAAAAAAGTGTTTCAAACGCACTGTGCATAATTTAAAGGGGATACCATAACGCCATAAATTATATATTTGTTCCACGAATACGTGTCAGTAGTGTAACTTATATTTCAAACAATACAAGATATGGTACATCTTTAAATGCAACCATGTTTTTCTCAGAAAAATATACTTCTTTTGTTTTTCAATCTGTTTTTCATGCATCCAAAATGTAATGTAAAAGCCCGACGCATACAATACCATGTTTTACACGAAGGATGTGTGACATATTTTAAACTCAAATTTGAAATGCAGCCTTAGCCCCACCATTAATGTTACCATTTTCCAAAAATTTTAAATCTAACTAACGACGTTTTGGTCATTTACGTTAGCTACTAATAAATAATAAGTAAAGAAATATATTAAATTTAAAATTTTGCCCCAACTCCTAGAACAATAATTTGTATTTTATAAATACTTATTTCGACTAGAAGGTAGTCATCATCAGTATGAATTAGCTAATCATAACTATCTCCAGAATATGCAGTCAAAGATATGTTACTCGTTGCTAATTTTGTGCGTGTCTTACAAATATATTTAAGAAGTTTTTATATGATCTGACTAAGGTACTACGTGAGGGATTACTTGAGTTAACTGACCAATAAAAGGATTAAGTGTGTGATGAACCCAACTCGCCGATTGGCGGTAATCGTTTCCGGACCATTCAATCTTGTTATTGTCAATAGCGTTAGGGTGCTATTCGCAACTAGCCCTGATTTTCAGGTATTAATTTTGAAAGTGGTTTCATTTTATTAAACCGAAATTTGGAATAGTTACGAATAGCTAATTCATATTGATGGTGACTACTTTGTAGTTGAAATACGTATTTATAAAATACAAATAATTGTTCTAGAAATTGGGACCTAATTTTAAGTTTATTTTCAAAAAAACTAGAGTTCTCTTTGATTATCTTAATAATCTTTATAAAAGATATATATTTTTCATCGTTTTTAGAAAATCCAAACACAAGGGCGTGAAATAAGGGTGCCATGTTTGTATAGAGGTTCCGTTTTTATAAAGTATAAGAGACATGAAAATTGTTATTTGGACTATTATTAATTCATAGGTAAAGAAATACGTAATTCAGCGTTTTTAGAAAATCAGCTCAAAGGTGGGTGAATGAGTTTGTGTGAGCTTTTTTTAAAAACTCCATAGTAGCTATTTAATACTTTACTTGGAAAGTTCCTCTATGTAATATTTTAAATAATTTGGCATATTATTTTAAATTACTAAGGAAAAACTTATAATGGCTTGGTTCTCAATTAGGTTACGCTGAGTTGTAGTGGCTGTCCAGGATATGACACACTTAACTAACTGTCCATTGTGATACCGAAAGAGGCTTATCCATCCCTAACCCCTTTTTTGTAAACTATTTGGAGCCTTTCAAATTTTTCAGGCCCTCATTTACATATCACTGCTTTTTGAGGCGAATATACGAAAACATTCATGCTGGAACATCGGAGAGAGAGCACAGGGCATGAAGATATAAGCTGCGTACATAGAGATCTCCAAACCACACTGCTTATTTATTGAAAGCTGCCTATCATAATTGAATATCCTGTGAAAATTGGGAAAACTAGAATTTTTCTTCTCATAATATTATATAAAAGCGCGGAACTAATTTAATTAATTATTAAGTTTTGCATGAATATTATGGATTTTTTTTTTAATTTTGCATATGCCATTATTTTCATCTATCAAATTAACTTTAAACGGCCGGGAAATCAATAAAATTGTGACTAAAGTGGGATTTCGCTTTGATTATGTGATCAGAGTGTTGAATTTATTACTGTTGGTAAAATATTTGGTTTAAAGTCGTTTATGGCCAATACTGCAATAAACTTATGACAATATAGTGTGTGTATTCGGGAGTCCTGGGATAGAGTGTCCCTGGTGCGAAATTAATTATATTCTTCTTTTTCATAGTGTTTATTTTTTCCATTCAAAAATATAGCTTGTATAATATATAGAAATACAGTAGCGTTTACGCTAAATTCATAAAATATGAGATATATTTGATTATACAAAGAAGTTTTAAAACTATGATGAAAATAATTATCTAAAAGTTATTTAAACATACACTTTAAGCCTTTTTCGAACAATAAAAACAATGAAAAATATTGATTATTTTACTTAATGTTATAGAAATTATAATATTATAGGAATACTTTAATAAAACAAACTAATTTGTTAAGCAAAAACAATAAACTTCTATTTATAATTAAAAAATTTTGCTTTGATATGTTTCGAATTTCTAATTCTTTAATATAAAACCTTTTTCGTATGGTTAATCATTTAATTCAGTTACTTATGTCAGTTTCGGGCAGAACTTAAAAACAATTGAAACTATTATATCATATTCAATTTCACTTTTAAGTATGTTGATGCGAAAGCGGTTTGTACCATTCAATAATAATAAAAATAATTCATTTATTTTTTCTTTTTTCCACAATACAAAGATCGTACAGAATAGGCCAAGTTTCATAAAAAAAGAAAATGGACAGGATCGGGAGACAGGACCGCCTTTTTGTAGGGTTTATCCAGGTATTTATCTAGCAGCCTATGGGAAATTCATAAAAAACCCATAGACAGGATGGAGGATTGAGGAAAGAGGATAACAAAATTGATTTTAAAATTGCATCCAGTCAAATTTAAGAAATGTGCAGGATTTGTCGATTGATAAATTTTATTTAAGATTCTTATCCAGGCTGAACAGCGCAGACGTGTTAATGCGTAATAAATTTAAAATTCGTATCAAGACTGATATAACAACTGTACGAAACATGTCAGGTTTTTTAAATAAAGTTTAAAATTGTATCCTGTTCGGAAGAATATGTTCAAGCTAAAAGTATATAAATAAGTATATAAATAAATATATAATAATAAATAAATATTGTCAACTCAATGAAAAATAAAATAAAATTAGGTAGCTAAGATCTCGTCCAATGAATATAAACTTCGCTTTGTGAGGTACAACCTCCAAGGATGATAAGAATTTACGATAATTTTTCTCCATATCTACATTTATTTTACTATCGTTGATGAACTTATTAATTGTTTGTATGGTTTTGTATCCAGCTCCTTTACATATAATGTTTTGTCTAGCAAATGGTAGCTTGTATTTATTTTTATTCCTGGTATTATAATCATTATTACGTATTCTATTTACTTCGAAGTATTCAGCATAAAATTGATTTTTTTAATTGATTGATTTTACTAATTTTACATAAATGAATTTTACTAATTGATACACGTAATTTGAATAGAAAATTAAAATATTATTAGTCCGAAAGTAGTCCTTACAACTATCAGTTTTCTTCAATTTGAAAATTATTCTTAATGCTTTCTTTTGAATTTTGAATATTTTTTTGCTACCCGTCGCTGATCCCCATATGATTATAGCATAACTCATGATTGCACTGAAATTTGCAAAGTAATTATTTTTTAAGGTATGAAGGTTTATAAATTTAATAAAAAAATTAAAAAACATTACTCTACAAAATTCCACCTAATCTTTATTTATTTTTATTTAACAAAAAATAAAATAAGTGTGACATATGTTTCGGTCTATATGGTCATTGTTCAAACAATGACCATACGGTCTATTGCCATTATGTTTGAGATTAAAGATTACACGTTGACTACACAATTCAACCCGCTGGTTAGGTAAATTCATCGGAAATCGTTGCGATTTCTTACCACAACATTTCAAAGCACAAACGCATGTTACTTCCGTTATCGCTGACTTATACCATTACGTCCATTGTGATGCCTGCAGCAGATTTTGATAGGAACTATACCGATATTCATCTGGAGTTCATAAAAGCATACCGCAGAAAACTTTCACAAGCATAGCCGGCGACTTAGGTTCCTGTCCATACGCCAACAGTTTAGTCAATTAACCTCCCCATAACTTTTTTTTAAATTTACCGTACGATCACTTGGAATGGTTTGATACATTCGAACACTATTGGGATGTGTCACCAAATGAACACTTTGTCTTAAGAGGGGCTATCTGAATAGAAAAACACCTTTAACTTTTAGAATTTGTAACCTCATCCATATTTGCTAATGAAAATATGCCAAAATACGCAATCCGAAAAACAGTTACTTTTCAGCCGATCGACAAAGAAAGTTTGCCGTGAATTTTTTGTTAACGACTCAAAAAGAGGATGTTATGCAGATTGACTATACAATGCAAATGAACAATTTCAAGGTCGAAAGAGTTTATAAAAAACTATTTTTTTATTGTTAAAAGTTAAAAGTAAAAATATTGCAATTAATTGTTTGATTGATCTAAAAAATTTCGCTTTACTTGTGTATCAAACGAAGGTCAGATATACTCTGATTCAATTTTACTTTATAAAATTTAACGTAATGTATTTTTGATGATTATGAAAAATTGCGTTATTCAAATTTCACATCCGTTTATTAATATAACAATCCAGAAAATATTCTAGAAGGAAAATTGTTGATTATTGGACAGTTTTATTATAAAAATTTGTATTAAAAGTATTAGTATTTGGAAAAAATAATCTGAATCAAATAATATTTATAAATCAAATAAATTTACTAAAAAATGTATTTTTTTGTACTCTAATTCTAATATGGAAGAAAGTAATTTCTGCCCCGTTAAATGAGCGACGACCAATTGAGTTTGAGTTTGGACTCGGTTACAGCAACGACAATTTCTTGTTTCATCCAATTGTTATGTCTTGATTAAAATTTTCACAAGTCCATACAAAATGACCATAAAAAGTACTGTTACAGTAGCAAACATTTATTTGCAAATTATATTCCATTTATTGTTGATCGAACAGTTGTCATAATGTAGCATTATTGTACCCTGTATAATTTTATTTTTGAACCCACAAGTAGTTTGAATATTAGTTTTGGAAATGTTAACCAGTAGTATGTAATTTTCTTCTGGTTGTGATATTGTTTGAACCCTTGTTTGTTCTGTTAGGGTACAACTTCACCTTTGAATATTTTTCAATACGTAAGTTGAATCATTAGTTATCAATCTTGGTTATCAGTTTTCGTACAAATAAATGGCTGTTCAATAATTTTACATTTTTCGGTCAGATAATAAACTTGTGGCTTATTGTAAAGAATATAAGGATATGGGTTGTCTATGAATTTTGTATTGTTTACAGGAATGAGTAGCGAGTGGATGAATTAAAATGAGCTATTATCGACCTTGGTATTTGACATTGAATATGATTTTGTTATCAATATAACAAAACCTCGAGTTACAATAATTCGCAGATCTGTTCTCTGTTTTAATATGAAAATATTGATTTTGGAGTATTGAATGAATAGATTCTAATTCGGAGAGATTCAATATTTGTTTGGACATTTTATTTAATTCGGCTAATGCGATTGATTCTAATATGTCATATAAATGCTTAGTTAGCATATCTTTATTATAATTTGCTTGATAAACATATTGCATATATTTGAAATTTTCTTCCTCTCTTTGAATTTTATTTGGATTTTACTATTGAGTTTAAAATTTTCGCTACTTGTTTTTTGTTGATTGTGTATGAAATTTTTATTATTTTTAAATCGATCTATCATTTGTTTGTTCAGTGTGATCTGCGAATCAATTGCTTATTTAAATCGCGTCGATGATTCCGGTTTTGCCCTTGACAATTGATTCAATCCGCCAACTAATCCTCTTTTATCCTTATATGAGCATATACATGTTAAATTTATTAAATAATTCTTTGAATTTTAAGTTAGTAAGTTCCTTTATGCTACCTAAATTATCAGTGTTAGTTGCTATTTTGAAAGAATTTTGTATATTATCTACAGTTACTTTATAAAAGTCTAAATCTACGATATGCATGACTTTTATATAATCCTTAATTAATTTTGCTTGGCCCAGCTTCATCGGTACCATGCCAGTGCTTATCTGGTCTATAATTTCAACCTTCTGGCAAGATATTTTTGTCAGGAGGTTGAGTAATCTAAAATGAACGTTCGTTTTAGCGAATTTTCTCCAAAGGAAATGCAGCTATTGTTTTTGTACCGTTTTGTCAGCTATTGTTTTTGTACCAGTTTTTGTATTGTTTTTAACAAACTTGTCAGTGTATAAACCGACTGATTTGTAATTGTTTGTAATATTTATTGTATTTATTCTTTTGACTTACGTTTATTTATATTATATTTATTATATGACTAATGTTTATATTTTAACTTATGTTTATTTGACGAAACAAGCACCATTGAATTGGTCTTTTGTTAATAAAAATTATTATTACCAAAGTTCGTAAAAATTTCTTCGAATGTCCATCGCTCCTACCTACTAAATGTTAAAAATCACTATCGCTAAAATTTATATATACAAAGTGTGTCGAACCAAGTGGATAATAGCACACACCTCCACTTCCTTCCACGATTCTCTCATTTTTCTACAACATCCAATAGAATACAATACATTATAACAAAACAAAGACCACCCAAAGACATGATATAATTCACAACCAAAACTTCTGCGCACTAAAATAAAGCAGGCGGGCTTCTTTCCAAATTCAAAATAATAAAATAATCAAATCCGGGAACGTAAGCAGCGGTGGGCGAAAAAAATTTAATTTGAATGATTAGGGAAGCAGAAAACTTATTAAATACTTGTTCCCAGTCAACAAGTTTTAGCTTACTATATGTTATATGCATGCATTATCAGTTGTCTTCAAATATCAACAGCGTGTGATTCATGCATTCATTTAATGACTTATATTATAACAGTTAGCCCAGTCAATTTACTAAATAAATCACCAAATAAAAAAAAAACTTATATTCTATATTTTAAAATTAGTCAAAATTATCTTTGGCCCTTCCTCTTGAACATATCCAAAAAGAAGACCCAAATGGGAGGGGCTGCGCAATAGGCACCCATTTTTAATTTTAGGACCTTTCTTATGGGTTTTTCGTCAATATCTCAAAAAATCTCAACTTTTTCATAACCACTTTTACTTATAATATGAAAGCTGATTGAATTTCGTACAAAAACGCACAAAAAATTTTTCCTAGCTTTAACCGTTTAGGGAATATATAGATGTATAAGCAGAAGTCCAGAAAGTCTAGTTTACGAGGGGAGAAAATCGCTTCTGAAAGTGTTTTTTCTTATTTCAAATAACTAATTAATAATAACTAAACATACTGAAATAACTCAAACATATAAACAAAAACAAAACATAAACTACACCTTTAGTGGGGGGAAAGAAGTGACGTCTAGTTTGATTTTCCTGGCTGAGCACTGGAACCAAGCATGTCAAAAGGCGTTTATTGTCTTCATGGTGGGGAGAGCCCCGTACAATGCCAGAAACATTTCATCATCAGCACCTTCAGGCAGGACCTCTGGTGTGCTGGTTGGGCTGTAAAACAGAGGTAGAATTTGTAAAAGCTGAGAGTTTTTTTTGAACTATTTTAACTATTTTTATTTTTCATGGTTGTATGTAGCTGAAGTAGTGTCACATCCTGAAAAAGCATGTAAAAATAAAACTGTTTCCCTAAGGAATGAGGGAATTTGTTCTGTTTATACATCTACATATCCCCCAAACGGTTAAAGCTAGAAAAAACGTTTTGTACGTTTTTTGTAGGAAATTCGCGCAGTTCCACCCCCCATATGGGTCTTTTGGATATGTTCAAGAGGAAGACCCAAAGAAAATGTTAACAAATTTTAAAATATAGAATATAAGTTTTATTTTTATTTGGTGATTTTTTTAGTAAATTGACTAGACTAATTGTGATTTTAGTGTTGAAAAAAAAAAAACAAACAAAAATAGATTTATATTATTACTATGCTTCCCTAGAACTTCAGGGGCGAATCAAGAAATTTTTCACTGGGGGTGCAATATATACAAATATGATAAATATATATATGTATATGGTAAGTTGTAGCTTAAGGACGTTCCAGCACTGTGTTATATAGTCAGGACAAAGAACCGGTTTGATGTTATTATAGCCCAAACACACATACACAACACATAGACAAATACACTGTTCACATATACAAAATAATGTTGTTTTAGAAAAGAAGAAAATAAATAAATTTAAACTTTTATATTTCGAAAACAAAACGGTAACACACGATTTAAAAAAAAAATTTATATAATAAATATTTAGCTTTACTCTCCTAGTTTTTTTTTTTTAAATTCTGTCGAGTATTTTTTCTAATACAACAGATAATAGTTGGGCGGGCATGAAGTTTTACATGCTTCAAATGAGAGAAAGTGAGACAGAATGATAACTTTGATATTAATTATATCGCGTTCTAAACGGTCAAAAATTCTGAAACTTCGGGATTTATTAGAAAATCTATCGAAAAGTGGGGGTATGCTGCAACATCCTTAAGGAACAAAGAAAATCTGTCTTTAGAAAATCTGTCAGTAATATACTGACAGTAAAAGAAAAACATATTTTTCTAAAGAAAAACAACGAAAACTTGACTTTCACTTATAAAAATAAAGTAGATATATTATTAATTTGTTTTACCATAATATTATGTTAATTTATTCTTTTAATTGTTATAAAATTTTACTTTGTTCCTTAAGCTACAACTTACCATATATAATATATCACTATTTGGATATATTATTATTATTATTATTTGGAGGTTATTACTCACTGCGACCAATATGATCTATTGTGACCCCCTACTACTGCTCTGTTAAGGCTTGCCTCAGAGCTCCTCAACCAGTCTCAATTCTCGGAGGAATTTGAGGATCTGGGTGGGGTGCAGGGATGGTAAGTCATCCTCCTGGAGTAGGTACTGGTCGAAACAAGCAGCCCGTCTTCGTGCCACGGCTTCACATTCAAGTAGGAGATGAATTGGAGTTTCTTCCTCCAGCTCACAGAACCTGCATGAGCCGTCATTGATGATTCCCATCTTTCGGAGGTGCCCATTCAGCCGGCAATGCCCGGTGAGAAAGCCCGTTAGGATTCGTAACTCATTTTTTGTGAGCTTAATGCAGGTTTCGAATCTCTTTCGGTTATACTGCCCGAGAAGGATCTTGGCCTGCCGCAGCCCTGGGGAATCTTCCCAAAGCTTGTTTCTTTCTTCTTCCTCTGCCTTCCAGAGGGCTGTGTTGAGGTAGGCCTCACTTATTCCACAGGACGGCTCAGGTCCTATGAAAGGATCTGACGACCCTTTCCTTGCCAGTTCATCAGCAGTCTCATTCCCCGCAATGCCTGCATGGCCTGGCACCCATTTCAGAGAAACGTCATTCTCTTTGCCTAGCCTGTTTAGCTCCATGCACTTAGTGCTTTGATGGCAGCTTGGCTGTCAGAGAGGATCACTATGTCCCGCTTCCTGTAGTTCCTGCTCAGGTTGAACTCAGCACACCTGGTTATTGCACGAATTTCCGCCTGGAAAACACTGGGAAACCTCCCCATGGGTTCAGAGTATCTGGTTCTAGGCCCAAATACACCCGCTCCCGTGCCTTCGTTGGTCTTTGACCCGTCAGTGTACCATTTTATGGTATGTGGCTTGAGGAAGTACATGTCCTCCCCATTCCACTCCTGCTTACTGCTCAGCTCCGTAGTGAAGTTCCTATCGAAGCTGAACTTCCTACTTGCCTTATCCCGGGGTAGGTCTAACAAAGAGGTTAGGGGCTTGTTACCCGTAATAGCCCTCCTATAGGCCTTTTCGCCTCCCGTTATTCTTAGCAACGCTTTCTGTGCTGCACCCTCCACTGCTAGATGCAGGGGAGAGAGGTCCAGTATGACCTCCATCGCAGCCGTTGGACATGACCTCATGGCACCTGTGATACACAGGCATGCCAGACGCTGTACTCTAGCGAGTCCTTGCCTTGCTCTAGCGATTTCGGTTTTCTTTGACCAGACCACCGCTCCATAGGTGATGACTGGTCTTACCATCATGGTGTACATCCATCGCAGGTTTCCTGGTGTACATCCCCAGGACTTGCCAGCGACTCGTCTGCACACCATGAGGGCTCTGGTCGCCTTGGAGGTAACTTCCTCCAGGTGTTGGTTCCACCGTAGCTTAGAATCTAGGGTAATCGTTAACACTATTTTATTTGGATATATGCGCCCCCAGTGAAAAATTTCTATATTCGCCCCTGGAGTTTTTGAGAATCATAGCATTTGTAATAAAAATATATTATTGTTTTTAATAAGTATTATTATATTAACAAGTATTTAATAAGTTTTCTGCTTCCCTAATCATTCAAATTAAATTTTTTTTGCCCACCGCTGCTTACGTTCCCAGATTTGATTATTTTGAATTTGGAAAGGAGCCCGCCTGCTTTATTTTTGTGCGCAGATGTTTTGGTTGTGAATTATATCATGTCTTTGGGTGGTCTTTGTTTTGTTATAATGTATTGTATTCTATTGGATGTTGTAGAAAAATGAGAGAATCATGGAAGGAAGTGGAGGTGTGTGCTATTATCCACTTGGTTCGACTCACCTGTATATATATACGTATATACACATATATATATATGTACTTTTTAAAATGTCTGTGGACTTTCTAGCGGTCAGAGTTTTATTCCGATTGGAATGAAATTTGGTATTTGAGGCGCTTTTGGTATTATAAAGGTCATGTTCCTAATGGGTGAAATCGGACGAGGGGTAAGGCGGTTTAGCGGGAGGAGAAACACAAAATTTTACATATCTCTCTTAATATTTGAAGAATCGAAAAATTTATCATGAGTTAAGTTGTAGGTACTAAGTTTTACTGTAATTGTGTTGCTTGTCATTTTTCTGTTACACTCATATTTACAGAAATATTTACAATTAAAATTGAATGTAAAAATTCTAAATATGACGTTCACATTAGAGTTTGAGAAAAAAGATCAGGTAATGAATTGTAGCAAACTTGATTTCCTATAACTATACTCCTTATACATTTTTCGATTACTCTCAAATTAAAAAAGATATTTAATAATTTGTGTTTGTTTGATAAGATTACATGAAATATATTTTATTGTAAAAAATTATAAAAATAAAATTCAACCGACTTCAAAAAACACAAAAAGTCACTATATTGAAAAGCTTAATATTACAATTTATAGATTTAATCCAAAAGATAATTGCCCAAACCTATTACGTATAATTCAGTAGTGTCTGTAAATATACAAGGTATATTAAGTTTGATCACGACTGTAACGCTTAAAAATATTGATCGTAGGAATGAATGTTTGGTATATGTGTTCATAAAATTTGGCCATTTCCGCATGTCCGTCTGTCTGCCTGTGGACACGATAACCCAAGAACGAAAAGACATAACGAGCTGAAATGTGTTCTAGTCAAAATGAAAGGTCAAAATCATTAATAGCAAAATCGGACTATATTTGGGCAAAACTGCTTATCTTTGAAACCATTAGAACGTGTTTCCCTTCGTTTATGAAAAAAAATTTCATAAACTCAATAGTTTTCGCATAATTTGTGATTATATGTTCCTCGGACACGCAGAATTGTTAACAATTTAATCATTGATATACAACTCAGTTATACTGGGTATTCAAACATTTAGGTCAGTTAGTTGTTACATTACTTAACAATCGAACAAAGAATCTCCTCTTTCTTTTTTTGGAGTTTGGGGTTAAAATTTGTGTTGATTTTGTCATCTCCACAGAAACTCTAATTCCATATGATAACTATAAAATTATTTTATTATCTATAAACTATAATCTTTCTATCTATAAACTATAATCGTTCTATTTTGGCTATGAATAAATTTAATTATTACAAGTACTAAAGTGATATCAGATATTATATTTGATTTTGACAACACTAAAATTATGACCGCTATAGAGTGATTTATGTTTTCTAAGGAAATTCTAGTTGACGCAGCTCCTGCGTAACAATTTTTACAAGAATATATATATTGAAATAAATTAAATCAGTGTAAAGTGTTGTCTAATTCTCTAAAGTGTAGCCAAAGGGAAATTCCATATAAACCCGCAATACTGTGGGTTTATCGGATATTTGAAGTGTTCAAAAATGATTAAACCACAACAAGTGTCGATGAATAAATGATTCGATTGAAGAAGTTATGTGTCAAGATAATTGATTAAGTATTTGTGTAAACGTTAAAAGTGAACAAATGAACAAAAATAGAAATTTTTGACTACACGAAATAACTATTTAACCCTTATTTAATTCTGTCTTGTAAATTCGACTTAGGATAAATTATAATAAAAAAAGAGAAGATAAAAAAAGATAAAAAAAAGAGAAAATAATTAAATTGAGTCGGTAAGTTTTCCGATTTAGTATCTCATTTAAACTTCTGAAAACACCATTCTGAACACGCGCAATTATTATCTTTTGTTTTAGTTAATGTCGAAATACATTATTTTAAGTGATATTCTTTTATTACAAATATTATACACAAGGTTAAGAATGATAATTGAATCCTAACCAGGCTGAAGGCCATTAAATTGAATAAGTTAAACAAATAAAAGGATTCACCTGAATATCTACATTTTAAGTTGATGGTTTCCAGAATATGTTCAATACGCATCCGTTTGTCCCCATACAAAATGTGAGTTGCGTGATTAATTATCATTCACCATTTACCGGAGCTCCAAAAAAGGTTTTAATTTAAGAAATCGTTGTTACGAAGATAAAAGCAATGTGAGCTGTCGCCGATTCACGTAAGCAAAAAAATTCAATTCTTTTATTTAAATTAAATTCCTTTGCAGTAAGAAAAAAGGAACAAATATGTTTACCGTTTTGGAAATACCATTCGGCGTTACAGGCAGCGACCGAATGCGAATGTAACGGGCGATCGAATGAAAAGCGAATGAATCGATCGAAATCCAGAATGTGAATGTTTTTTAAAAGGAGAGCTCTTCATGCCTGGCGGCAACTTTTAAAACATAATACTTATACAAACGATATATTTTTACGTAGGTAAGCTTAATCATAATCTCTAATCATTACTTAAATTTAAATAAATAAATTCAATAGTAGAACGTTAGATAGATATCGTTGGGTCTAAAAAGTATACAACTTCGACCTGATGGTCCATTGTGTTGCCCTTCTACTTCAGTCCGACGAGATTCGATTCTCCCATATGTTGGCAGTAGTCAGAAGCTTGTTTATCAGGTCTTCTTGAAGATTGATATATTCGAGGTGAGATGCACTGAATATCTGCTGTAACTTAGAGGTGCCTGTATTTGCTGTAACTTAGAGGTTCGAAGTCAAAGATGATGTGGTTGGTTTCTTCCTCCTTGCCACACAATCTGCACATGATGGACCCGTTATGGAATCCCATTGTGTGCAGATGACTCCACATGGTAAAAAATCCGATAGCCCTCCGCAGTTGCATCCTGTTCATCCTCAGTGCCTCTTGGTTGCACTCTGAAGCAGTACCTTCCCGAGATCCTGTCGTGGTATGTTTTCCCAGTGATCACGGTGTTTAGCATTTGGAATTCCTAAAATAGGCTCTGTGTCTATGAAGGGTATTCCGACTCCCTTCTTTGCCATGGTATATGCTTTCTCATTTCCTTCGAAACCATTGTGACCCGGCAGCAAAATCATTAAAACATTGTTCCGTTCTGCCAGCTCCAGCAGTTCCTCCAGACAATCCTTGACTAATCTTAAGGTGACCTCAGAAAAATAGAGATCACAAATTTTTATTAAATTGTAAATTTCAAAATGAAAAAATTATTTTAAGCATTTAAAATTTCAATGAATGCTTTGAATCAAAATAAATTTCAAGAGGAAAATACAAAGGAACTATTCTTAACCAATTGTGTACTTTAAAATATAAAAAAATTTAAAAAATCATAATTGAAATAGTTTCATCATCGATACTCACATAAAATAAATTATAATGCGGAACATAGCGACTTTTGCAGTCGGGAGTCATTAAAAATCGATACAAGCTCAAATCTTCTCAATAATTGCTTCCGACTGTAAAAGTCGCTATGTATCGATCATGAAACTATTTCAATTATGTAATTATTTAACATTACTTTACACAATTCTAGACTACTTACTAAATGCATATGAACGTATAAACGTCATATGAACGTATGACGTATATACGGTACATATAACAAAAAACCAAAGAAAAAATTTTTGTGTCTGTCTATTTGTTTCGGCTAATCTCCCAAAAGGCTAGTCCGATTTTATAGGAACTTTCAAGGGCAGATAGTTGATGTTATAAGGAGTAACTAAGGCTATATTTTATTCTGGAAATATGAAGGGTTTCTGAGAGGTGTAGGTAAATATCTATCTTTGAAACCGTGTGAGATACAAGAAAAATTCAAAGACAAAAAATGTTCCTATCTTAAAACTAAACAACTTGCAATGTCGTTCATTGTCCTCTATATCAGCCACCAACACCACGGTACCCAGAAATGTCTAATTTTAAAACCGCAAGAAATAGAAGAACATTTCAAAGACAAAAATTGTTCCTATCATAAAAATAAAAAACCTGCAATGTCGTTTATTGTCCCCTACACCACATACCGTAAGAAAATAGAAGAAAAATTCAATGACAAAAAATTCGTTACGCAGGAGCTGCGTCAACTTAGCGAATTTCCTTAGAATACATAAATCACTTTTTGGCGGTCATAATTTTAGTGTGATCAAAATGAAATATAATGACTGATATGACTTTAGTATTTGTAAAAATTAAATTTATTAATAGCCAAAATAGAACGGTATAACGATTATAGTTTATAGTTACTATGGAAACGACAATCAAAATATTTTACAATAAAACATATTTTATTTATTCGTGTCAAACAAACACAAAATATTAAATATCTCTCTTAATATAAGAATAATTGAAAAATGTATAAAAAGCAAAGTCGTAGAAAATCCCGTTTGCTACAATTAATTACAATTAATTCTTCTCAAACTCTAATGTGAACAGAGATATTTAGAATTTTAACTTTCAATCTTTAATTGTAAATATTTCTGTAAATATTAGTGTAACAGAAAAATGATAAGAAACAAAACTTCTTTTAAATTTTTCGATTTTTCAAATATTAAGGGAGATAGTAAAATTTTGTGTTTCCCCCTCCCTCTAAACCCGCTTTCTCCTCGTCTGATTTTACCCATTAACGAACTTGACCTTTAAAATACCAAAAGTGCCTCAAATAAAAAATTTCATTCTAATCGGAATAAAACTGGGAACGCTAGAGAGTCCACAGACATTTAAAAAAGAGTACATATGTTGATATATATCTTAATATATATAATTCTTCTGTACGTGTGTTTGTCATCTAACTCCTCCTAGACGGATGGACCAATTTGGATAAAATTGTGTGGGTATATTTCAATGGGTTCCTGGATGGTTTGAAAACATAATTGGACCCGGTCCTAAACGGTTGGACCGATTTGGATGAAGTTCTATAAAATTATTTTATTAAAATTTTGTTTTAATTTTGAAATGTCAATATTTATTGTCGTTTCCATAGTAACTTTAAACAATAATCGTTATATATCGTTATATTTTGGCTACTAATAATATTTAATTTTTGCAAATACTAAAATCATGTCAGATATTATATTTCCGAGGCGAGGCGAGGCGAGGCTAGCCAACATTCTGCCTTGGCCGAGGCGAGGCGAGGCGAGGTTGATAATTAAAAAAGCGAGGCGAGGCGAGGTGATACCAAAACCTCGCCTCGCCTCGTGCCTCGTGAAACACTACTTAGTACCTACAACTTAACCCCTGATAAATTTAAAGTCAATTAGACGTACAAACTTAAGTCGCAGAACTCGAAACGCTAGAAGTGAATGATATACAAGAGTAAGCCAAACTGACGAGCAACGCGAAATGCGCAATGAAGTTGAACGGAATCGAATGAATCGAAATCAACAACATAGAAATGTTGCGTTTAACCCCTATCGAGCTGCATTTAATTATAATGTGGAAATCGATTACAGTTCACAGCAAATCGTTGCTATTGGACAAATGAACGTTGTGTGTCAATATTGAAGGGCATTTAAGTTTAAAAATGAAGCCCCTGGATAATGTTGTGCAATGGTTTCGGGAAATGAGCCAGATTCTAAACATTTTTCGACTCATATTGAGCAATGAAATAATTGGTTTCAAATGACGTCATTTGGCGCAACAAAGTTATTCGAGAAAAATTTAAGCCAAGTTTCAGATAACTATATTGAAAAACAATTAACTTTTACCACCACGTGCCTGATAAGGTAATAAGGTTCAAGTTAAGATAAGGTTCAATATTGAAGTAATGGTTATGCTTGGCCTACGGAATCATTTGATACTTGGTCACGAATTTTTAATGAAAAAAGGGTTTGAGTATAGACTACCGAAGTGGTATAATTTTCTTAGGGTGTGATTAGAGAGTCCGTATTGCTTTGAACCTGATGGAGCACATAGAAAAATGGTAGTATTTAACAAAGTATTAGGCGAGTTGCAAATAAAACTCCTTGAGAACAAAGAACAGTTAAAAGATTTCATTGGGCGACATCCCAGCGTATTCGGCAAAGTTGGATGGACGAAAACTATAATGCATAAAATTGAAATCACGAAGAATTTCCCCATTAAATTAAGACCACCATATCCGTACAACAATGAAAAACAACGGGTATTGGAAGAGATGAAATGCGATGGCATTATCGAACCATTCGCATCGCCCTGGGCCGCACCCGTTATATTACCGAAGAAGAAGGGTGCAACGTTTCGATTGTGCGTCGATTATAAAAACCTGAACGAAATAAACAAGATTCATGCATTTCCGATTTCAGATCTGCAAGATACATTGAGAAAAGTAAATGGTGCCAAAATATTTTCTACATTGGATCTTCAGACTGGTTATTGACAAATTGAGATGGATCCAGAATCGAAAGAGTAAACAGCATTTACCACCCCAAGAGGTCTCTTTCATTTTTGCGTCATGCCGTTTGGAGTGAAGAATGCTCCAGATACGTTTTAGAGCTTAAAGTTTTGAATTTTACCGTACCTTTGTTTATTAATAAAAAAATGGAAAATCAAAACATTTTAAATTTTCCTACGGGGATCTTTTTTAAATCTTTCAAAGAATATCTCCCAGAAATAAAAAAGATCCTCCCACATTGGAAAAATATTTTATTAACAAAAGCATAGTTAAGGGTTGAATTGGGGTAAACATTTTTTGCCTACGAATTATTGTTTGTTTCAGTATCCAGTAAGCACCTGAATTTTTTCTTTCCTTAATATCTAGAGCACGGTAGCGTGACAAGCCGAGTTTAAGGGGTTTTTGGCCTTCGCGATTACCGTACTATTACTACAGAAAATATTATAGCATATTTGACCCCGAAATAACTTCTGAACGAAAAGAGCTACAGTGGTGATTTTTCGAATATATACTATTTATGGAATTAAAAGATATCAAGTTTTCGCTCATCGTTAAGAAATAAACAGTTAAAAGGTTATTTTACTTCAAACATGCATAAATGGCGGGAACGCCTCCAATCAACCGTGTATATCATAATGTTCTCCTAGTTCCTGATATTCTGTAAAATTTATATTCTATCGGATAATAGAAAATTTTTGCATTCTTATTTTGATAAATTTATCATCGTGAAGCATATACCTTATACAGTCCATTCTGATTCGATGATATTTGTTGATAGTGCCTTCTGATTGGATGACACGTTGAGATTAACACGTTAATTTGAAAATCATTATTAATGAATATTCCAATGGGGAAATACTAATTGTTAAACTTTTTTCACAAAGTAACTTTTTCAAATTGAAAAAAATAGAAGGAGATTTGGACGTAATTTATACGTAATTTTGCTAAAAAAATTTTTTACCAAATTCTAGATATGCTAAAAGTATGCGTTTTTTTTTAAATTCAACCCGGGCTAACTTGAAATTTTTAAGAAATGGGAAAACTTTAATTTTTCAAACGGAACAACTCCGAAAACAGGCAAAAACACCAAAAATTTCATTTTTAAGCTATTGTTTTTGTACTAATATTGAAATCTCGTAAAAATTTTTATATATGTATATATAAATATATATATATATATATATACATTTATGTGTTTCTTATTTTTCTGTTACACTAAAATTTACAGAAATATTTACTTAAAGATTTATGGTTAAAATTCTTAATATCTCTATTCACATTAGAGTTTGAGAAAAATGATAATGAATTGAAGCAAAATTGATTTTCTACAACCTTACTCCTTATACGTTTTTCGATTATTCTAATAGTAGGAAAGACATTTTATATTTTGTGTTAGTTTGACACGAATACATGAGTTATATTTTATTGTAAAAAACTTTAAAAAAAATTCAACCGACGTCACAAAACACAAAAAGTCACTACACTAAAAAGCTTAAACTAACAATATACAGATTTATTCCATAAGGCATAAAAATATTGAATGCATAAAAATATTGATCGTAGGCATGAATGTTTGGTATATGTGTTCATAAAATGCGGCCATTACCGCATGTCCGTCTGCCTTTGGACACGATTACTTAAGAACAAAAAAAGATAACGATCTGAAAATGATCAAAACTGCTTATCTTTGAAACCGTTGTGACGTGTTTCCCTTCGCTGGGGGAGGGGGATTTAAAAAAAATTTGTTAACAATAAATATTCTTTTTAAAATAAACTTTTGTTTGAAAATTTTTTTTATAAACTCTATAGTTATTTATAATTTGTGATTAAATGTTTCTCGGAAAGCGAACTGTTAACAATTCGTATACGCCGAATTGTTAACCATTCAATCGAGAGATACCCTCTTTGTTGCACTCTGAAGCAGTATTTTCCCGAGCTCTTGCCGCGGTACTTTTCCCAGTGATCACGGTGTTTAGCATTTGACCACTCGTTGATCACTTGTTTACATGCAGTCTTTGGAATTCCTAAAATAGGCTCTGGGCCTATGAATGGCATTCCGACTCCCTTCTTTGCTAAGGTATCCGCTTTTTCGTTTCCTTCGAAACCACTGTGACCCGGCACCCAGATCAATTTAACATTGTTCCGTTTTGCCAGTTCCAGAAGTTCCTCCAGACAATCCTTGACTACCCTTGAGGTGATCTCAGTTCCAGACAAGGCTTTTAAAGCAGCTTGACTGTCCGACAGAATAAATACGTTCTGGTTTATGTAGCCTCTACGTAGGTTCTCACGGACGCAAGCCAGTATGGCGTAGACTTCTGCTTGGAAGACCGTAGCATATTTCCCCAAGTTGAGGCTTATGTTTGCTTTTGGTCTCTCACCGTAGATTCCCGCCCCGGTCCCTTCTTCAGTTTTGGATCCGTCTGTATACCAGACGATTCCTTTCCTGAGGTAGGATGGTACTCCTTTCGACCACATGGCCCTATCACATACTACAGTGAAAGGTTTTGAGAAGGAGTATGTCTTGGGAAGTATATCTGTGCCCATTTCAAAGACGGGGTCTGAGACAATTGATGTTCCCACGATACTTGCATGTCCAACCTGATTTTTATTAATCCAGTTGTTATTGCAAGACAATCTATAGGCGCTGGATCTCGCTTTAGCTGTTACTACAATGCTTAGCGGAGGCAGCCCCAGTATGACTTCCATGGCAACTGTAGGTGTACTGCTCATGGATCCAGTGATGCAAAAGCAGGCCAGTCTCTGGATCCTGGACAACTTTATGCACGCAGTAATCTGCTTAACTTTTGGCCACCACACTAAAACAGTATAGGTTATAATGGGCCTGACTACTGTTGTGTAGAGCCAGTGGATCATTTTGGGTTTTAGACCCCAGACTTTTCCACATGCTCTCTTGCAAAGCATGAGTGAAGATTTGCTCTTATTTGTTATATATTCCAGATGAGGGTTCCATGTTAGTTTGGAGTCCAGCATTACTCCCAAGAACTTGGCTTCCCTTGTGATCTGTAATCTTTCACCGAAGAGGATTGGTGGTTTTATGTTATCCACCTTTCTTTTACGTGTGAATGGAATTAGTGCGGTCTTACCATGGTTAATTTTCAATCCCTGATTGATACACCATTCCTGTGCGATTCTAAGAGCGTTTTGCATAAGCTCCGAGATTGTGCCTTCACAGGGTCCCTGGATTGCAATTACAATGTCGTCCGCGTAACCCTGTGTGTTGTATCCATTTTGGTTGAGGTTTGTCAGTAAGCTGTTCACTGTCAGGCTCCACAAGAGTGGGGATAAGACACCACCCTGTGGACATCCCTTTGTGGCTCTCACAGTGACAGACTCTCCAAAAAGAGAAGTTTTTATTCTTCTTCCTATCAGCATAGATTTTATCCACCTGCAGAAGGTGTCTTCAACTCCGTGCCGACCTGCAGAATCAACCATGGAATTGTGAGAAGCATTGTCAAATGCCCCCTCTATGTCAAGAAAAACGCACAAGGTGGTTTGTTTCCTTGCGAATCCCTCCTCAATCCTGTATATTAGGTTGTGGAGGGCTGATTCACAGGATTTCCCCACCTGATAAGCGTGTTGGTTGGCATGAAGCGGATTTCTTGACAATGCCCCCTCAGTCAAATGAAATCCTATTAGTCGTTCCATTGTTTTCAGTAGAAACGATGACAGACTAATTGGTCTAAAGTCCTTTCCCGTGGAGTGATTAAGCCTCCCCGGTTTTGGCAAAAAGATTACTCTTACTGGCTTCCATACGGTTGGGATATAACCCGTAGCCAGGCTTGCCCTGAATATATGACCAAGCAGAGTTAAAAGATGCTCTGCTCCTTTTTGTAAAAGAACTGGGTATATTCCACCTGGTCCCGGTGCTTTGTATGGGTCGAATGAGTTTATTGCCCATTCGATTTTTGAGCGGTTAATGGCAATCGCCGCTCTTCTCCAGTCCTCGCCAGTCGGCGGGAGACACTGGTTAAACTGCTCTTGAGAAGTGTTTTCATCGTCCACTGTCACCGAATCCGGGAAATGAATCCGGAGCAGTGTCTCGAGTGTATCCTTCGCGGAGCTAGTATACTCACCATTGGGTTTACGAAGTAAGCCGATGGTGTCAGCGGGTTTCTTCGCCAGGACACGATGGAGCCTTGCTCTCTCAGATGTGTTTTCAACATCATGACAGAGCTTCCTCCATGAGTCCACTTTGGCTTTCTTCAGAGACCTTTTGTATTCGGTAAGGGCTTCATGGTAATTATCCCAGTTCCCCAACCTCCTTGCTCTGTTAAATAGCTGGCGAACCCTTCGCCTCTGACTCCTTAGGCCCTCATTCCACCAACAAGTCGACCTGCTGATGTCTTTTGGGACCTCCGGGCAGTTTTCTTGGAAAGAGATAATTATTGCATGCTGAAGCTCAGTTGCAGTAAGCTCAATGTCCAATACTGTTTTAACTTTCTTCGGAATTGTGGCGAGTTTGAACTTTAGTGTCCAATTATATTCGTCCCAATCGGTTCTCCTCGGATCCCGATATTGTATATTACATTGGTCCGTTCTTACCTCCACATTGTAATAGATTTGTCTGTGATCCGATGCAGATGGTTCATCGGACACTAGTCATTTCTTGATTTTACCACTGATTTCATAAGTGCTCAGTGTTACATCAATGACTTCCTTCCGCACTTTGTTAATAAAAGTCGGCTTGTTGCCTTGGTTGACTATATCTAAGTTGTCAGCTATGATATAATCAAAGAGGTACTCACCTCTTGTATTTGTGTTTGTGCTACCCCACGCAGTGTGATGCGCGTTTGCATCGCATCCCATGATCAGTTGGTGGTTTTTTGCCTCACAATACTGGATCAGGTCTTCCATCTCTGTTGATGGTGGTGGAGTAGATGCATCATAGGGTAGGTAGACTGAAGCGATGATTACCACTCCAGTTCCGTTCTCCATGTTGTATTTTACTTTTACTGCTGTTAGATCTCTCTTACAAAACTCTAACAGCGGCAAGACATTGATGTCCTTTCTCGCATAAATGCAAGTTCTGGGTCTCTCCGAGGTTTTATCGTAGATAATTTGTCCTCTAGTATCTCCTAGTCCAAGAATCTTATGGTTAACAGCCCATTTTGACATAAGACAGCGGAGGCCGCCTTACTGTGCTGGAGGTTTATCTGAAGCATCCGAAGATCAGACATTCTTTTTCCTCTTTGAAGTATTCAGTGGTCTAAGGTTGACTTGACCAAACCCGAGGTATAATTTAAACCCTCGGTCCTGAATCACCCGCAGATCCGCTGCATCCACTTCCAGTACGATGGTGTGTCCTGCATTGGTCCTCGTGCTGTTGATACTTCACCATTCCTGAGTGTGCAGGTTTGTATTCTGCACTCCAAGAGATTGATCACTTTGCCCGTTTCAACGGTGTTATAGATCTGGGGAGTATACAGCAGAACCTTTGATGTGTTCATCATGGCTCTTGCATCCCCGACCACAAGTTCCGCTCCGTCCCATGCGTTGTTACATTACTTTACAGTCAAACATAGAATCTACTCCTTCTTTTTATGGAGTCGGATAAAATCTGTGTTGATTTTGTCATTTCCATAGAAACTATTCTTTTATAAGATACCTATAAAATTATTTTATTAAAATTTTGTTTCAATTTTGAAATGTCAAGTTTGATGGTCGTTTCCATAGTAACTATAACTATAATAGCACACTATTTAATCGTTATATATCGTTGTATTTTAGCTATTAATAAATTTAATTTTAGCAAATACTTAAATCATATCTAGAGCACGGTAGTGCGTAAGGCCGAGATTTAAGGGGTACATTCGGACTTTTAACTACAGTGCTATTACTACACCTTAATTTAGCGTCGTTTTTAGGGGCTGTATCTTTTGAACGAAAAGAGTCACAGTGTTGATATTTCGAATATAGATACTTTACGGAATTATAAGAAACAGTTTTTTCAATCAACGTTAACGAATTAACCGTTAAAAAGTTATTTCACTTCAAAAACGCAAAATTCGCCGGAACGCCTACAATTCTTGGTAACTAATAGATCAATATTCTACGATACTTCCAGATATGCTGTAAAGTTGATATTTGGCATGTAGGTAACTGTAGTACCCAAACCGAAAATTGCGAAAACTGGAAATTTGTATCGGAAAAAAGGAAATTTTTACAATTTTCGTTTTAATTAAATTAGCATTAGAACGCATATATTTATCTTATTCGTTGATATTTTTATAGAGTCCTATCTGATTGGATGACACTTAGGTATTTTAATATTGATTGTATTAGACCATTTAAAACTGAACACCCATATAGAAAACACAATGAACTATATTATGAGTAAAAATTTCTTTAACCTATAGTAGTGAATTGGCTTGTTGTATACAGCAGTTGGCATATAGCATATAAAAGTTAAGCAACATTAGTTAAAATCAGTAATTGGATGGGTGACCATTGTGTACAGGTTTTTTTTTGTAATTTTGTAATAAAATTAATTTATATTCTCATTTTAACTTTTTTATTATATTTTGTATTGATCAATTATTATTTATTAATTTCAATTGTTTCAGTGCAACCCCCCGGAAAATTGGAAAAACATACTCCAAAATTACGTTTTTCTTTCTTATAAATGCTAGAAAGATAGAATTTTCACTAATCGACCCGAAATAACGTTAAATTAACAGAATATTTTGAAAAATTTCATTACCTATATCGCAACCACACCGAAAATGGGGAAAACATCCCTAAAACTGACCTTTTCACTTCTATTCATGATAGAAAGATCGGTTTTTTTCCATTCGACGTGGAACAGTTTCAAAATAACAGAATTATTTGAAGGAAGAAAATTTTTCCATCACAACCCTTCGAACTTGGTAAAAACACCCCCAAAACCAACCTTTTTGTTCTATGCATGCAACAAGATGCAGTTTTTTGCAATCGACGCTTAATAGCTACAAATTAGGAAGTTATTTCGGAAAACTTAATTTTTTTTATTGCAACCTCCCGAAAAATCGTAAAAACACCCCCCCCAAAATTACGTTTTTCAGTTCTATATATGCTGAAATGATGGAATTTTCACCAATCGACCCGAAATAAAGACAAGTTAACAGAATACTTTCAAAAATTTCATTTCCTGCATCGCAACCCCCCCTCCCGAAAATAAGGAAAACAACCGTAAAATTGTCATTTCATGTCAGTTCTAGTTAGAGAGATGGGATTTTCTTTTTAAAGTCAAGTTAACAGATTACTTTGAAAAATCATAACCTACATCGGAAACCTCCGAAAAAACACCCCTTAAACTGCCTTTTTCACTTCTATTCTTGTTAGAAAGATCAGGTTTTTTTCATTCGACGTGGACCGGGTTTAAAATTATAGGATTTTTTTAAAACCGTAAATTTTTCCATCGTTACCCTTCGCAAATGGGAAACACACCCCTAAAACTTACCCCTTTTCTTGTATACATGCTACGAAGATGCAGTTTGTTATATTCGACGCTAAACAGCTACAAATTAAGAAGGTTATTCAAAAAACTTTCATCGCTTCCTCCCAAAAAATTATTTTTATTTTTATTCAACGTGGAACTGGATTAAAATAACAGGATTATTTTATTAGAGTAAATTTTCTAATCGCAACCATTCACAAATGGAAAAAACACCCCTAAAAGCACCCTTTTTCTTCTATACATGTCAGAAAGATGTGGTTTTTTGCATTCGATGCTTATTAGCTACAAATTAAGAAGGTAATTAGAAAAACTTAAAACTTTTCCTCACCACTCCCAAAAAAGATGGGAAAACAACCCCCTAAAGTTCTATTCATGGTAGCAAGATGGGGTTTTTTGCATTTGGTGGAGAATTTCTAAGACATTTCTATTATACTGTTGGTCAATACCTAACATATATGAGATTCTATACAATAAACATACAAGTGTTACACATTTAATTGTTTTACCTCAGAACTCCGTTATTTATGAACCGATTTAGAATTTTTGGTTTTAAAGGGTTTGATTTCTCATTGTCACTATTATTATATAACAACCATACTATATTGATGTTTAAGCCTTTCAAAAAGGGAGCAGAGCCAGTTGACGTTACATAACGCGAAGCGGTCTCCTTTGTATATGTGAATCTAAAAAGAGTAAAGTATCGCGAAGCGTAAAGAAACGCAAAGCATACGTGAAGAGTAACAAAACGCGTAGAGTTTTGTGCGAAGCCTTCGGCTTTGCATATTTAAGCTTTACAAAAAGGATTGATATCCGACCAAAAACATAAATGTAAGAAAGGGCCGAGTTTTCGGGAAAATCCTTAATGTAATAGTTCCTTCTTAAAAACTGATGATATGGAAGAAAGGACCGAACTATTTACAAAGTAAATAGCTCTTGACTTCATATAATAGTGGCTTCTTAAAAAGTGATGATATGGAAGAAAGGACCGAGCTATTTACAAAGTAAATAGCTCTAGACTTCAAATAATAGTTGCTCTTGGAAAAGTGATGATATCCCATTAAAGAGCCGAGCTATTTACAAAGTAAATAGCTCGGTAAACTATTAACTAAAAAAATTAATGAGGGGTAAATTGATTAAATGTAAGAAAAAATTTGGTTGAAATTTATTTCGTAAGTTTTCCCTTAGTATGTTTTTAAAATTTTATATAACGCGGCAAGTTATTTTTCCTGATGATTTCA